>JANDKE010000804.1:0-19911 GCA_027627275.1 Coprinellus aureogranulatus | reverse complement strand
GGGGGAGGCGGGCCAGCAGCTGTGGGAGACGAGGCATTGCTGGGAAACAGCGAGGGCAAAAGCGCGGGATGGGTGTGGGGGTCACGTGGAGCAGCTCTTCGCGTGATCGGTCGAGTCAAGACAGACCGCGATGCTCTTCCGAGGGATCTCTGGTCGTCCCTTGTTCCTTCGCAGCATGTCCCAGTATTCTGGAAAGTGGACATCCCGCGCAGTCAGGCAGCAGTTCTTTGACTTTTTCAAGGCAAAGGACCATGTCTTCGTCCCCTCGTCCCCCACGATCCCCTTCGATGACCCCACCCTCCTCTTCGCCAATGCTGGCATGAACCAGGTGCGCCAACCTGCACCCNGCCCNNGCCTGCACTCACCCCNCNCCNACAGTACAAGTCCATCTTNCTNGGCACCGTCGACCCCCATTCCGAGCTGTCCAANCTCAAGCGCGCCTTCAANTCCCAAAAATGCATCCGCGCGGGCGGAAAGCACAACGGTGCGTCGTCTACCNNCGCATCGCCGCATCGCCTGACCCATCGCAGACCTCGAGGANGTTGGCAAGGACTCGTACCCACCACACCTTCTTTGAAATGCTCGGCAANTGGTCTTTCGGAGACTACTTCAAGGTGCGTCNTCTTCCTCTTCATCGATACCCCCNCTGATCCATCTCTNAGAAAGAAGCTATCGCCTACTCATGGGAGCTCTTGACCAAGGTATATGGACTGCATGAAGACCGCCTCTACGTNACATACTTCGAGGGCGATCCCTCGAACGGTTTGGAGCCCGANCTCGAAGCTAAGCAGTACTGGCTTGACCANGGTGTACCNGAGGATCACATTCTCCCTGGAAANGCAAAAGACAACTTCTGGGGTGCGTGGAAATACCGCCTNCTGATNAGCTCTTCTGACGAGGCGTCGTAGAGATGGGTGCGACGGGTCCTTGCGGTCCTTGCAGGTGAGCTAGACCCTTTACTTGCAGCACCCCGGTATTGATACACTGATAACAGTGAAATCCACTACGACCGTATCGGTGGCCGNAATGCCGCCCACCTTGTCAACCAGGACGACCCTGACGTTCTCGAGATCTGGAACAACGTCTTCATTCAATTTAACCGCGAAAACGACGGCTCCCTCAAACCCCTTCCNGCCAAGCATGTCGANACCGGCATGGGCTTTGAACGATTGGTGTCTGTCATCCAGGATAAACGCTCNAATTACGACACCGATGTCTTTACCCCCATCTTCACCANGATTCAAGAGTTGACTGGCGCCAGGCACTATACCGGCAAGTTTGGAGCGGAAGATGTGGACGGAATTGACACCGCCTACCGTGTCATTGCGGATCACGTTCGAACNTTGACTTTCGCCCTCAGCGACGGAGGCGTGCCAAATAATGTCGGACGCGGTTATGTCCTCAGGCGNATCCTACGACGTGGGTCCAGATACGCACGCAAGAAGTTTGGTGTCCCCATCGGCTCCTTCTTCTCTTCCCTCGTGCCTACCGTCATCGAGAACATGGCAAGTAACATTCCTGTCGCCCCGTGAACGCCTATTCACATACCTTGCAGGGAGATGTCTTCCCAGAGATCACCAAAAAGTACGACGACATCAAGGAGATCCTTGACGAGGAAGAAGAGTCATTCTCGCGCACATTAGACCGCGGCGAGAAGCTCTTTGACCAGTTCGCTTCCCGCGCTGCCGAATCCGGTATCAAGGAACTGAATGGAAAGGATGTTTGGAGGCTGTACGATACCTTTGGTTTCCCGGTCGATCTGACTCGCCTTATGGCCGAGGAGTTGGGGTTGGGTATCAACGAGGCCGAGTTTGAGGAAGCTCAGGCCCAGTCCAAGGAAGCCAGCAAGGGTGCTGCCAAGAAGGAGTCTGCCGAGGTCGTGAAACTCGATGTCCACGACCTGGCTGCTCTCGAGAAGGATGATTCCGTTCCCAAGACCAACGACGACGCCAAGTATGGCGTTGGAAACATCACTGCCACTGTCAAGGCCATCTTTTATAACAAGCAATTCGTTCCATCCACGAAGGATATCCCTGCAGGCGCCACGTTTGGCGTCCTTCTGGACAAGACTAGCTTCTACGCCGAGTCTGGCGGACAAGAATACGATACCGGTAACATTGTCATCGACGGCGTCGCTGATTTCGAAGTGTCCAATGTTCAAGCCTACAACGGGTACGTGGTGCACACCGGGAGCCTCAAGTACGGCGATTTCGAAGTTGGCAATGAAGTCATTTCTTCGTATGATGAGGTGGGATTCTGTGATTTGCATTAGTGCCCTGCTGACTCTTGATCAGCTCCGTCGTTGGCCTCTCCGCAACAACCACACCGCAACGCACATCCTCAACTTCTGCCTCCGCGAAGTGCTCGGCGATCACATTGACCAGAAAGGCTCGCTCGTCGCCCCCACCAAACTTCGTTTTGACTTTTCGCACAAAGCTGGCATCGCCCTTCCTGACCTCTCCAAAATCGAGTCAATGAGCATAGACTGGATAAAGAAGAACGTGAAGGTCTACAGCAAGGAACTCGATCTGTCTACTGCTTCCAAGATTCCTGGCCTCCGCGCTGTCTTTGGGGAGACATATCCTGACCCCGTTCGTGTCGTCAGCTTGGAGTACTCTGTCGACGACATGGCCAAAGATATCGAGAACCCAAAGTGGAGAGGTACCAGTGTCGAGTTTTGTGGTGGAACGTGAGCGCTTCAAAGTGGCATTCGCTTACCGACCACTAACGCAAATCTTGTAGTCACGTTGCAAAGACCGGAGACATCAAGAGCTTTGTGATCACTGAAGAGTCCGGTATTGCCAAGGGTATTCGACGTATTGTAGCGGTTACCGGCCACGAAGCCGCCGAGGTCACCCGCCAGGCGCAAGAGTTTGAGGATCGCCTCAAAGCCCTTGAGGGCCTGGAAGGCAAGGCCAAGGATGCTGCACTGAAGACGTTGACCGTTGAGCTGGGCCAGTCCGATATCTCGGTCCTCAAAAAGGCCGACCTAAAGGACAAGGCAGGCGCTATTCGCAAGGCTCTTGACAAGCAGATCAAGGAGAAGGAGGCCGCTGCGAATAAGAAGGCTCTCGAAGACTTCAACGCCTACTTTAACGACAATGCTGATGCTCGTGCCTATGTTGCTGTTGTTGACGTTGATGGAAACGCCAAGGTTTGTTTGCCAAAAACCAAGAGTGAAACGCCGTTGCTGACTCTTTCTTCAGTCTCTTCAGGGTCTGGCCACTGCTGCGAGGAAAGCTGGCAAGAGCATCTACGTCTTTAGCAAGGAGCCTGGGGTAAAAAAGGTTGCCCATGTCAACTTTGTCGCTCCTGATTTGAAGGCCAAGGGTGTCGACGCCCGTCAGTGGGCTGCCAAGGTCACCGACCTCATCTCTGGAAAGGCTGGTGGAAAGGAGGACAGTGCCCAGGGTGTAGGCACTGAGACTGACANACTCGGCGAGGCTGTTGCTGCTGCCCAGAAATACATCGAATCGTTTGCATAGATTATTGTAGATTTTGCTATCGTGTACTCTTTCTTGCTNTCTNTCAATGTCCATGAATTGCTNTCTCATCATCCGAGGGTGTTTNTGAACGTCACGTGACGCTGATAGCAGTTGATGGCTGTGCNCTTTCAATCTGTCGCCGAGAACGCTGTCGACGTCGACCAGGAGACCCCCACGCCAGGTGAAACGCCCCCACACGGTGAGTATGCGATTCTGCGGCCCAGACGANGCTGGAGGAGNCGGGAGGAGCGGCAGCGNAGTGGATTGGGAGAGTGGGATGCGGCCGAAATGATTTTGGGATNNCAACTGACGCCCGACCAGGTCCTTCAAGATGTCTCTCGTCGTCCCCAGAACAGCACCAGCAATTCCAAGTACGCAGACTCCCTATATGCGCATTCCTGAGGGCTGAATTGTGGCCAATATAGCACATCTTGCGTCTCCTCAACACCAACGTCGATGGAAAGCGCAAGATCATGTACGCCCTGACCGAGATCAAGGGTGTCGGTCGCCGCTACTCCAACATCGTCTGCAAGAAGGCCGACGTTGACCTCAACAAGCGGTGCGCCCCATCTTTTCCGCTTCTTCTGCGATAGCCTTACTCTGCGACAGTGCCGGTGAACTCAACCCCGACGAGCTCGAGCGTCTGGTCACCATCATCCAAAACCCCACCCAATTCAAAATCCCCACCTGGTTCCTCAACAGACAGAAGGACATTGTTGACGGCAAAAACTTCCAGATCCTCTCCAACGGCGTGGACTCGAAGCTTCGTGACGATCTCGAGCGTCTCAAGAAGATCCGCGCTCACCGTGGTCTCCGTCACTTCTGGGGCCTCCGTGTCCGTGGACAGCACACCAAGACGACTGGTGAATATCGGGTCCATCTGTGGGTGCTGGACGTAGTGCTGACCCTTTCGTTTAGGTCGTCGCGGCAAGACCGTCGGTGTGTCCAAGAAGCGCGGTTAGACGTGTGCTGTCCTGTACATTACTCCATTATGGATATGGTTTATGTCGTCGCTCCTATCAGTCTTTTAATCCATCCACTGCCATACCATACCGAGATCTGTTGAAACATGAGATTGCGGTCACATGATTCCGAGTTCCCAGTGACAGTTCGACTTTTTGAGATTGTCGTTGCCAGATACTGCAAATGGCCCTTGGCTCCTGCTGTCATCTGTAAACTCCCCAATATACCCTGCACACACCAATGGCGACCCCTGGAAAGCCAAGGTCCTCTGGCATCCCAGGTCCAGGCCGCACCAGCAGCATACCGACCCCGGGACGGCCCCGATCCTCGACCAGTCACTACGGCAATGGCCCTCTGCCCTCGCCTATCGATGCCAATAACGAAATGTCGCGTGCGTTTGCCGATGCTATCAGGGCAAACGACCCAGCACAGCACAGGCTCAGCACCACCCTGTCCACTTCTTCTCTTTCTTTGTCGCCCAAGTCTGCTTCCGTAGCTGCCCCATCTGGGCGACGATCCGTAGCTGGCAGACCATCGTCCGTTGCTTCCAGCTCATCCATGATAAGCCACTCGTCGAGAGCACCCGTCAAGACCCCTATCACATCTACTCGCCCGTCCAGTCGTGCGGCAAGTCGCCAGTCGGACGCATATGGAACCGCACCACCAAAACCGAAGACGTTCGTGGTGGGCGACAACGTGCGAATCGAGTCTCTGGGTTTCGAGGGTGTGCTGAGGTACCTTGGTGAAATCGATGGGAAGCCGGGTCAATGGGCAGGTGTCCAGCTGGGTGGAGGATTCTCCGGCAAAGGAAAGAATAATGGGAGTGTCGGAGGGTACGTCGTCGTTGTGTCCTCTCGGCACCATGTACCAATCTCGACCGCAGGATCCAGTACTTCCAGTGCCCTGAGAAGTGTGGAGTGTTCGTAGCTGTCTCAAAACTCTCGGCGCCGACGGTCGGTGTCGGTGCACGACCGCCTTCGGTCGCTTCTTCCACTCGGAACGGGCGAGCCACCCCTGCGACCACGTCTGGAAGAGTAACGCCGTCATATTCAACGTACTCTACTTCGTACTCAACCGCAAGGACACCTTCAGCCTCATTCTCGAATGGTCGTGTCACGCCTGCTGCTGGTCGTGCAACACCCTCCGCTTCAATGAGCCGAATTGCATCGGCACATACCCCGTCAGCGAAGCCAAAGCCCGTTCCCGTAGCCAAGACACCGGGACTATCGAGCAAGATCACAGAAGGGTCACGGGCTTCAAAGTACGTGAACGTTACAGCGAAGGAATTGAGCGCACGGAAACCATTGGCGCAGCGAGTGCCATCGAGTCCCCGCATTGTAAACTCCCCTTCCCTCCGTTCAACGGGCTCGCCCACTCGTGGACCTGGCTCTCCTTTCGCTACCCCCAAGCCTCTGACAACAAGCAAGCTGGGTTCGTTCGGGAAGGGCAGAGCCTCCACCGGCGGAACTCCTAGAGCCCGCCTCCCAAGCAGCGTCGCGATGCCCCCTCCTGCGTCACCGTTCGCAAAGGGGCACAGTCTTCAAGACGAAGAGCTCCCAGAAGACCTTGACACCTCAGATGGACCTATCTTCACCGGGAAACTCAGCTATTCGCGCCCCGGATCCAGTGCTTCACTCCGATCTGCGTCCACGGATGACAATTCGTTGATAGCAAGACTGCAGTCCAGGTTGGACGCTCTGGAGTATGAGAACGAAAGGCTTAGATTGTCCGCGGCGATGACTGCACAGCAGCAGCCTGAGCCAGCACCTCCCCCATCCCCTGCACCTGCCGCCACAGAGCCTCTAGTAGCCGAGAAAAATGAAGAGCTCGAGCAGCTCCAATTGGTGCACAAGGAGACGCTAACCCAGATTTCGAGATTGCAGGAGGAGTTGGCGGAGTCGAAGACGCGGTATGGGAGTCAGGAGGATCAAATTGAGGTGCTAAAACGTGATCTCGACCAACTCGCAAAGGAGAAGGAAGAGATTCGCCTGAAGTACGAAGAGGAGATAGATAGCGCCCGGGGCAAGCTGGATACGGTTAGCAAGGAGATGGAGGCGCTGCAGAAGGTGCACGACGCAAAGGAGGCACTGGCCAAGGAGCTCGATGAGGCGCTGAAGTCTAAGGAGAACGAGGTCAAGGAATTGAAAGCCAACCTGGACTCGGCGACATTTACGCTGACTGAGGAGCGGAAGGAGTTGGGGCTGCAGATCGACGAGCTGCGGATTGCAGGACAGGTTTGTCGCATTTTTGACCTTGTGCAAATTCCGTGCTAAACACACCGTCGCTTCAGGAGACGATCGCACTGTACGAGGAGCGTCTCAGCGAGATCGAGGCTCAACGATACGACCTGCAATGCCGGCTTGACTCGATGCTGCAAAGCACGTCTGCACAAGCGACGTCCGCCATCCACAACACCGACGGTGCGCCACAATCGGCTGCTGAAATCGACAATGAAACTCTCCGCGAACAAGTTCAGCACTTGCAAAAGAACATCGCAATGTTGGAGGAGATTATTGAAGATTCAAGGGCAAACGAAGAGAAGGCCAAGGCGAACGCTCTTGAACAGATTAAGCGTAGCCAGGAGAAAGTGGAAAGCATGCGGAAGGAGTTGAATGAAGGGAGGAAGGAGGTCGATCGTATTTCAAGATCAGAGGTCAACGCGAGAAATAAGATTGAGGAGGTTGAAGAGGCTCTTAGGGAGAGCACTATGGCACTCGAGAGCGCGAGGGCGGAGACTGAAACCCTGCGATTGGAGTTGGCGGTGAGGGTTTGTGTCACTTTATGTTCAATATGCGCTAATCCATGGGATAGGACTTGGACAACCTTGTGGAAGGGAACGGTGATAGCGACATTTCAACCAGGGTGGTGGAATATACCCGTCGTATTGCGTCTGAGAGGGAGAAGAACGAGAAGGAAATCGCCAGTCTTAAGCAGCAACTGGAAGCCAAGGATAACTCATCGCAAGGGAAGGAAATCGCCAACCTGCAGACCGAAATCGCAAGGGTATGTTCCTATTGGTATTCTGCGCCGAATAGTGGACCTAAGGCTCTCTCCCTACAGCTCAAATCCGTGAACGAAGATTTAGAGGAAGCCCTGAACCGCGTAAAGGCAGATCTCGATGAGAGAGACCGTGACCTACGCGACCTCAAGAAGCGTATCCGCGATGTCCCTGTTGTTAATGGAGCCTTGGACGCCAAGGGATTGTCCCCCTCTTCATCAAAGGATGGTTCTAAAAACGAATTGGCTGGCATGAAGTGAGCGTTCGGTGTCTAAAGGGCAAAAGAGAAGTCTCACCCAAAGTCATAGGCACATCGTAGTAGAGCTGCAGAAGGAGAACTCGTCTTCTCAACACAGGATCAAGGTATTGGAATCCGAGAATGAATTGCTCAAATCTGAAGCAGAGCAACTTCGGCAGGTAAGCACCTTTACTCCCGATCTGGGAGGATGTATTCTCATCATTAGTGCAGGAAGTTGCGATCTTGGAGGAGAACCTTGACAAGAGCATCGGCCAGGAGGAGAACTTTGGGACGTCTGACATGTCCGACGATGTTGTGTCTCTGCAGAGGAAGCTCCGGGACCAGGGCGTTGAACTAGAGCAGCTCAGGAAGAAGCTGTCGGAGATGGATATAAAGCATGCCAGGACGATCCACGATGTACGTCCGGCACCACCGGTTGGCTTCCGCAAACTAACGGAATGTCCTAGCTTAACAAGGAGATCAGCGAGCTGGAAGCCCTCGTCGAGTCCAAGGCATGTAAAAGTCTTGTTACACCAGAACTGTTGCACTGACACAGTGCCAGATTTACCGCGAGGATGAACTCGAGCAAGAGATCGAACGGCTGAAGGAGAAGACGGCCAAGTACAAGAAGGCTTCCAAGACACCAACCAACGAGAGCGACAGGCTAGGCTCAAGCACAACGAGCACGGCGTCGCTGAGCAGTGTGAGCTCGTCGGAGATGCCCAGAGACGGACGGTGTGAGATTTGTGAACAGCCTGGACACGACCTGTTCAATTGCGACCTACTGAAGGACGAGGGACCTGGTGCGGTGTCGGTGTCCCGCCAGTCGTCGGTGTCGTCGTCATCGGAGCCGTACTGCGAGGACTGTGAATCGTATGGCCATCGTCCCGCCGACTGTCCCCATTCCCAGGACGTATTCTAGTGCAATACGTCATTTCTATGACATCACCCCCTAGGACTACTTATATACGCCTAATACATCTCGTCTCCCCTCATTCATCTCCTCAAATGTCCTACGCAGCAGTCGCAGCCCGCAACGCGCCCTCACCCGACGAGCAGCCCCACCCCGACCCCGGTCTGCTCACCACCGACTCGGACGTCGGCGAGGGCACAAGTGTCATCGACACTTCCTCCAAGCTCAATGTTGTCGCACCAGACTTCAAGGAGCATCCCCATACCGACGTCGAGGGTATCCCGGCAGACAGGGGTAGCCGGGTGCTCCTATCGGAGGGGATGGCAGAACACCCGCAAACCCCGCAAAGGGCAGCGAGTTTGTCGTCAGCGATGGCAGCATCCCCAAGCAACCACGCAGGCGCCACCCTCATCGCGAAGACGCGTTCACGCTCTGGCAGCAAGTTCTGGACTATGTAGTGCGTCCTCAGGTAGCAGGAGGTCTGTTAGGAGTCGGTATGTTGGTCCCGCTCGGTGACGCACATACTGGCTGATGTCTCGGACAGTGAACATTGGCATTATCGCTGGTGTTGGGTACACATTCTACTCTAAACCTCATCTGCGCAGCAACACCAAAGTGATCACCTCGACGGTTGCAGCCGCCCTCGCGCTCATCACAGGAGAGGGTTTCGCGACGGAGCAGGTCCTCAAACAGACTCCTGAAGGTCAAAGCGCGCTCCAGCATGCAAGGGAGAGGCGGCATTGGCTGGCACAATATCTGCACGACTTCTTCGCGCATGTGAATCCGTACAAAGGCGCCATTGGACTTGGTGAGTCGGATCTTTCTTGTCGATATGAAACAAGCTTGCTGAATGGACCAGTGAACACGGCGATCGTTGGAGGTTTGGGATACGCCAGCTATGTGAACCGTAACCAGCCATGGGACCGGAGAACGGTGTCCGCCATCTCGGCGGGCCTCTTGGCTCTCGTTGGTGCTGAAGGGTGTGTCCTTTCGATCTCAACATCGAGCCAAAAACGCTGACATGGTCTGCAGGTACTTGTTGGAGCACACCGCCTGATGTTTCTGTCATGTAGTAGTTAGCAATTGTCCTGTAATACATGTCTTGAATTCACTACAACTCCTGTGCCTTTGTTGTGAACTGTTTGGTCCTCTCCTCCGAAATTTGATCTTGATTATTAGGTCGATCGCAAGACTCTCTGTATCCCCTACCCTCCACAATGTCCAGGTTCTTCAGACAAGCAGGCGACAGCTCAGATTCGGACTCGGACACTCAGTCCTCTGAGGAGGAGCTCATGTCCTCCGATGACGAGGGTCCCGTTATCAGACCCGCCGCCCCGGCCGCAAAACCCACTGGCATGAACCGTTTCCTCAAGGGCGCAGGCGACTCTAGCAGCGAAAGCGACTCTGACGAGGAGAGCGACGAAGAGAGCGATGAAAAATCCGAGGGTGAGGAAGAGAGCGACGACGAAGAGAAGCCCGGCATTCGCATCCTCTCTGCCCAGGAGAAGCGGTTCAAGGAGATCGAGGCCACCGGCAAGGCCATGGATAATGCACTCAAAATCAATGACTGGTCCACCATCTCCAACGGTGAGCACACTCGTCGTTACGGCCATCGGTCACGCCTAATATTGCGCTTCTCCAGAATTCGACAAGCTTGTCCGCATGATCCAGCGTCAGCACAACGTCTCCGAGCCCGTGCCTCCATTCTACATCCGCACCCTCGTTAGCCTCGAAACCTCCGTCAACGATGCCCTCGCAAAGGAGAAGACGGCCAAGAAAAAGCTGAACGCCACCAACGCGAAGGCTCTCACAGCAATGAAGCAAAAGATCAAGAAGGCGCACAAGGAGCATGAGGCCGAGATCAAAAAATACCAAGAGGCGTGTATTTCTCTTCCCTTACAACCGCGCTTGTATCTAAGCCACCATAAATAGGACCCCGAAGCTTTTGAACGCGATTACACGGCTGCAACCACTCGGGAAGCCGCGGCTCCTACCCAAGCTGCAAAGGGCCCCGCTGCCGCTGCTGTCGATGACGAGTTTACGACTGTTGGAAAAGGTGGGAAGGCTATGGCCTTTACCCCAGAGACAATCTTCAAGAACCTCCAGGCCGTTCAGGAGGCTAGGGGGAAAAAGGTGGGTGCTCTCAGACCTAGGGGGCGCACGTTTCATTAAAGCTCTTTGATAGAACACCGACCGGGCAGAGCAAATCCGCATTCTTGAAAAGTTGCTCGAAGTGGCCGTCACCACTTACCAGCGCATACGTGTTCTCCTCGCTTTGATCTCATCCCGCTTCGACTATAACTCTGCGGTATCTTCCCACATGCCCGCTGAGCTCTGGCTCTCTGCCCAGCGCGAAGTTGACCAGCTAGTTACAATCGTCGCGGCCGATCCCTCATACTCTGTGCAAGAAATCACTGAAGACTATGACGAACTCTTGGAGAGGACTCCCTCCACTGAGGAGGGCGGGATCGTCCGCATCCGCGGTTCAATTATCAGCTTCATCGACCGACTTGACGACGAATTCACGCGCAGCTTGCAGAACATCGACCCACACGGCACGGAGTACGTCGATCGCCTCAAGGACGAAAAGGTTCTGTACTGCACCATATGCCGGGCCCAGGCTTTCTATGAGCGCTCGAACCAACCTGATCCCCTTGCTCGGGTGATCATGCGCCGCCTGGAACACATCTATTCCAAGCCCAACGCCGTCGTTCAAGCTCTGGAGGCTGCCGTCAGTGACTCGGAAATCAAACCTTCAAGTACCCTCACCAGCCAAAATGACACCACTGCCCTCATTCATTCCCTTTGCGTTCACTTGTACAAGTCGGGCAACACCCTGCTACGCACTCGTGCAATGCTCAGCCACATCTTCCACCATGCCTTGTACAACAACTACCATACCGCGCGTGACATGCTCCTGATGTCTCACCTTCAAGAGTCTATCTACTCTGCCGACGTCGCCACCCAGATACTCTACAACCGTACCGTCGTCCAGCTTGGCCTGTGCGCATTTCGCCTTGGCTTGATTAAAGAGGCCCAAGCCACACTCCTCGAGATCTTTACCACGCAGCGCGTCAAGGAGCTCCTTGCCCAGGGTGTCCACCAGCAGCGCTTCCAGACGCTCTCTCCCGAACAGGAGAAGGCGGAGAAGCAGCGCCAGCTTCCCTTCCATATGCACATAAACACTGAGCTCCTTGAGGCTGCTTTCCTTGTCTCAAGCATGCTCGTCGAGATCCCTCTCCTCGCCAGCATCGACTCGGAGGAGCAGAAGCGGAAGGCCATTTCGAAACCTTTCAGGAGACTGCTCGACTTTGCTGACAGGCAGGTATTCACTGGCCCGCCTGAAAGCACCAGGGACCACATCATGCAGGCAAGCAAAGCGCTCCAGGAGGGTGAATGGGAGAAGTGCAGAGATCTCATTCAGAGCATCAAGATTTGGAGCTTGATGCCAGAATCTGCGGCTGTGAAGGAAATGCTCGGAGAGCGTATTCAGGAACAAGGGCTCAGAACATATCTCTTTACATACGCCCCTCACTACAGCTCCTGCTCGCTATCCCTTCTCTCGCGTACCTTTGCCCTGCCCCTTCGCACCGTCACGTCGATTGTGTCGAAGATGATCTGGAGCGAGGAGCTTGCAGCTAGCCTTGACCAGAGCGGCGGTGTCGTTGTTTTCCACCGTATTGATCTGTCGAGGAGCCAACAGCTTGCGCAAACAATCGCGGAGAAGGTGAGCGCAATGGTGGACCAGAATGAGAAGGCACTTGATGCGAAGATGGGTGGAGGCGCGGGTTGGGGTGACAGGAATGTCGGCGATAAGGGTGCGAAGGGCAGTGAGCAGACTCAGGAGCGGCGCGGGACGCGCACGAGAGGTGCCCGAGGTGAATTGCCTTTATTATCTGATCAGAGAACAACTATATTGATACCAGGTCTTTTTCAGGCGGTGCTCGAGGCGGACGGGGAGCGCGTTTTGCCCAGGGCCTGGGCAATCAGATGTCGAATTCCCAACGACAAGCTTAGGCGTGAATTTCTTGCTCGCCCTCTTTCTTATCCTTCTTTTCCATCGTGTGCATATGTTATTGCGTTGTGTATCGTTAGAGCCCTACGAAGCGAATCCCACTGTTGTCAATGTGTCGTGCCACAATTGAATGGCCTCGGGGGTGAAATCATGTTCGCTATTCAAAGGCCGCACGCTCCCTTGACGATCCCGTCCCTCGAGCGCTCGCTGAGCGCTGATCTCTCATTCAGCTAAAAATTTCTTGAAAAACGACAGCGAAGGTCTACGACTGGGAGAAGATGGGAGAAGATGCTATTGCACTGTGCAGAGAGGCTGCACCGACTGCTGAGTTATCCAAAGTTTTTACCGAAGCCATCGCTCAGTCCCACCCGTGATACCTGCTCCCTCTTTCGATGCAGACTCATGCAGTGGCTCAGCACTCCAATTCCGCAGTCCCGCTCTGCTTCGAAGCGCAATTTCAATCGAATTCTTCGCTGGATTCATCTTCATCGTCGCTTGTGACGTTGTCGAGCGGTACATCTGCTGTCCAATCCGATATGTCAAGCTTCTCGCTTTTGAGCGTTTCTTGTCGTGGAGAAAGAAGGTGTGTTAGTTCCGGCAGACAAGAACGCAACAAGGCTCACCTCCGGCGCCAACCTCGTAACCCCCACAACTTACTACCCTTGCCAACTCGCTCCTTGCGCCAACTTTGACGTTTTTACCGAGAATGCAACTACCAAACTCGTTTAATTAAATGCAGAACCGGGGTTCCAGTGTATCGCGCAACTCACCCTTCGAGCTTTGCCCCATCCTCAATTACACAGTGATCGAGAAGGATGCACCCGACGATCTTGACATTGCGTCCTATTACGCAGTGGCGGCCGATAACACTTAGAAAGTCTGGTTAGATTCATCCAATCCTCGCAAGCCAGACAGACGTACCTGCGTTTGACAACAGTGCGCTCGCCAACTTGCGTTGATGACCCGACGAGAGTGTCGGGGGATATTTGGGCCTTTGGATCAATGACCAAACCTTGAGCGGAGGTATCCGTGGGTGAGGCAGTTGGCGATAGGAACTGTTTGTGAATAATGTTACCACTTCATGTACGAAGGATGGTCGAGGAAAGGCAAGGAGCTACAGAAGGAAAGAAGGAAAGAAGGGGACATCACTCACTGATCGATTCATCTCGAGTAAGGCATACAAATTGTTGATCCTCAAAGCAAGTCCATCGTCCCCCTGATGGACCGTGATGGTTACTTTGAACGACGGTGGAGGCGTTTTAGCGTGGGGAGTATTGGTAGTGGGTGTGGATGATTCATCGGGCGGTACAAGCGCCGCAATAGAATTGGCAGACGGGGAGGGTGTGGTTGAGTGAGCAAGGGCAAGATATTGAGAAAGGTAATTCGTCTGATTCGGAATAGATGAGATAACTGAACGGCAATGATTAGCTCAAACATGTAACGATATGCAGGAAGCGATGAGGGGGGCAAGACGAAACGCCTTACACTCAGCGTACTTTCGCCGCTTGTGTGGCTGGTACTGGATTTTGCAAAGCCAGGGAATGAAATCTTCCCGGAAAGACTCGAACCGAGGTTTCTGCGCGAGCAGCTGGAGAACTCTGCGTTGGCAGACGTAGACATGGGAGTCTTGGAGGGTAGAGGTAAGGCGGGTGCGGGAATAGCTAGTGGTAGAAGTGTGTAAACAGCAGAAGGTGACCAAGTAGACAAGAAGCGAACCTAGTCAGCATATCCATTTTGAGCTCATACTCCTCCGCATTTTTGTCATGATCATCGGGCGTATCGACGTGAAGTAGGCTGTCGGTCTTCGGATCCCAGACGATCGCGGTACGGGATGGGATCTGGCCCCATTCGTCAACCAAGAGACCCTTCTCCGGGGTGTACGCGGGATACCAGCACGTTGAAACGATCGCACCGTGGGATGTGCTTTCCAAGCGGAACTTGTTAAGGAGGGTGCTGAGCGGCAAGGAAGGAGGGGTGATAAAATCGCAAGGGACTAGAACAAAGTCCTCTGTGATACGGGAGGTAAAATGGCGGAGGAGCTCTGCAGTGCCGGCAGCACTTTCTTGGGTCTCGTCATACGTCTGGAGGTCGATACGAAGGTTGGAAGCGGTCGTGTCCGAGTTGATGTGGTGGTGAAGCGCGGCTTGGTGGATGGCCGGCGCGATTAGAAGGACGTCTGCAGACGATGTAAGAGATGGCCACAGATGAGAGGATGCTCGTACCCTGTATCCCAGACTGTTCGAGCCAGGAGAGCACGTACTCGAGCAAGGGCTTATTCGCAACGGGCAACAGCGCTTTGGGAGACGGTTCGTCGCCATTGTCGCTCGTCAATGGGAGGAGTCTGCAACGTGAGGACAAGAGTCTAATTGACAGCGGACAACGTACTCGTTGCCAAAGCCTGCGATGAGGACGGCTAGGAACTCCTTCTTCTGGAATGTGGGCTCTACGGTGTTCAGGTCCATGCTGGTCACAGAACAAGCTGCGAGAAATGGTTCAGGACGTGCACCGCTGAGTCATCCGAGATCAAGGGCGCCTATCACTTTTTGGAGGCGGTCTCAGCAGGGGACGGCGCTTAGTCAGCGGGCATGTCGCAGCCTTCCGTCCACCAGCTCTACCAGCGTCTTGAAACGGTCGGCAAGGGCGCCTATGGCTCCGTCTCCAAAGGCAAACACATCCCCACTGGCAATGTAGTCGCACTCAAGATCATAAACCTTGACACCCCCGACGACGATGTCGGCGACATCCAGCGCGAAATCGCCCTCCTTACCCAGCTTAGGGATGCCCCCAACGTCACCAAGTACTATGGTTGCTACATGGATGGTCCACGTGTATGGATCGTAATGGAGTTTGCGAATGGCGGCAGTGTTCTGAGCCTTATGAAGGCGAGTAAGGACGGCTGCATCGAGGAGAAGTATGTCTCCATCATCATCCGCGAGGTCCTCATCGGCCTCGCCTACCTCCACAAGGTCCCAGTCATTCATAGAGACATGAAGGCAGCCAACGTCCTCGTTACCACAATGGGCAAGGTCATGATATGCGACTTTGGCGTCTCTGCACTCCTCACTACCGTGTCCAGCAAACGCAATACCCTCACTGGCACGCCTTACTGGATGGCCCCAGAAGTTATCGAGGGTGTCCATGCCTACGACACCAAGGCAGATATCTGGAGTCTGGGCATTATGATCTACGAGATGATCAAGGGCGTTCCACCCCATTCAAGTCTCGACAAGTTTGCAGTTATGGACCTCATTCCCAAGGCCAAACCCCCGAGGTTAGCAGAGGTGGAGGCTACCAAGGACTGCCGGGAATTCATGAGTTTCTGCCTGAAGGAATCGCCGATGGAGGTGGGTAGAGCCGTCGAGCTATGCGATACATTTCTCAGCCCTTTTCCAGCGCCTCCCTGCAGACGAACTTCTCAAGACAAAGTGGATCAAGAGCATTAGCAAGGTCCCTGTCTCCACCCTCCGTGATCTTGTCCTACGCCTTCAGCAGTCCGGTCCTCGCGCCAGTCTTGCAGGACCACTGGACTGGGAAGCTGAGGCAGACAAGTGGGTCCTTCTTCCCACATCCTCCATCTGCGGCACTGACGGCCACCCTTTCTCTAATCCAGCCGCCTCAGCGTAGTATCCTCCGACAGTGGCTGGGAATTTGAAACTCTTCGTAGCGGTGGCAGCACGGGGGCATTCCATGGTCACTCCGAGCCAGTCTTCTCGGACGACGACGACTCCCCCGATGATGGTGCCGATCCGACAGCTTCAAACTTCAACACTCTACGCTCCCCACCGACTTCCGCTGTCCCTCCCCAGTCAGCACCCGCACCATCTTCTTTGCGCATGCTTTTCGAGGATGCCACCATCCCCTCGTCTCGACCTGACATTTTCGGTGTCCCGATGCCCTCGAAGTCGTCGTCAGCGCGACCAGAACCGGTTTACCCTCCGCCACTTCCGCCACAGGGTATTGAGGAGGGGCACGATACAAGAGCCAAGACGCCCATCAGGGCACCGCCGTCGAATGCTACCCCGAGTGCCATGAGCTTTGTGGACTCCAAGCGTGAAGAGGAGCATGGCCTCAGCGTCGTCGAAATCCCCCACCTCTCCGAAGCGCAGAGAACCACCTCCAGCGACGACAGGGAAATTCCGTTGCCATCAAAGACGCCGCCTGCCAGCAGCACCCCTCCACCCGCACGGTTGGAGTCGCGGACTGGAAATCACTTGGCGACTACGCCTGCCTCGACTTCGACGTCAGTCATGGCATTCGGGAATTCACCTCTCGTTGTCTCGCCGCCCAAGCTCAACCGTATGCAGACGTCCCCGAGTCAAGGCGGTCCTCCTGCACACCAGTCCGCATACTCCCTCGACCTGTCACCGAAATCGAAAGCTCCAAATTCTTCCTTTGCACCAGCCTCAGCCTTATCGTCAAATGGCTCGGTAACAACCGCCACTGCGAATAGCAGCCCGAATACAGGACCATCGGCACTGACGCCTCCTCCAATCCTGCGTACTAGATCCGCGTCTACGCTGACTACCCATGCAAACCTTAGCGTGCAGATACCCCCTCCTTCTGGGCCATCGAATATGGCAGGGGTGGGCACGAGGGTGTTCGGGAGTCTGCTCAATAATGGCTACGGGAATCATCAAAGAATACCCAGCAGGCCGGGCACCAGTTTGGGTGCGGTGTCGGAGAGTCCAGTAGACATGTTTCCTACGGCATCTATGAGGGGAGTGGGGACACCGGGATTGAAGGATGTATTGAAAGTAAGTTGTATCAACGCCAGCGGAATTCTCCGCTTCTCAAAAAATAGTATCTTATGTTTTGGAATCATTCAGATTCCTTCACTAACAAGCGACCACCAGCTTGGTATGGTAGACCTGCTGCCACCGTCGCCTTCTGCATTCGCCACATCGTCTAGGAGTCCGGCACACACGCCAAACCATTCTGTGTTTAAAAGCGCACAGGACGTGGTGAGCCTGAGAGCTAACTCACACCCTCCGATCGAGTCGAGGCAGACAAACCTCGACTCCGGACTTCAGAACAGCGGACAGCTGCCAGCTGGGAACCCCTTTGTTTATGGGTTCCCCCCTGTAAAAGTTGCTGCGGCGCCTCTCACCGAGCAAGACGTCGAAGGTCAGGCATATCTAGGCAAGTATCCGCACCACGCTACCCAGAAGCGTGACTTTCAAGCATCTGGACAAGCTCCTGCCCAGTACAAGCAGCTGCCACAGGTTGAACCATTGAACTATGTGACACTCATATCGAATCCAAACCCGCAACCTGAGCTCATGAAAACCATTGAAACCTTAGGGGCATGGTTTCAGATTGTTGATGAAGGTTTCGCAGGTTTGTTGGAGGGGCAAGGCGACGCGATTCAGGAAGATGTGGAGGAGGGCAGTGAAATCAGTCTCCATAGCCCTGGTGCCTCAGATAGGGATAAGCCAAAGCGCAAGACAAGCACGCCGGGAAGGGATGTAAGCGAACTGCCGTATGGAGAGGAAGGCGGAGGCGGGGTAATGTAACACACAGATGGGTAGATCACTTTGCGCAACGTTGACTTTGTACGATTATCCGATGTATGTAGCGTGAAGGCTCAATGAAGACGATGCAAAGATCTTCACAAAGAGTGTCAAACCTACGCCAGAAATCCGTTGGAGGAAAGGTATTCGGTGATTTCCTTCACGGCATCGACCACTGACTGCTGGTCGGTGCGAATATGGATTTCAGGCTGCCCAGGCGCCTCGTACGGCGCGGAGATGCCCGTGAAGTCTGCAGGTTGTGAGTTCAGCGACATGCTCGTATGAAACCGGAAGATTGAATTATGGCAGCGTACCTTTGATCTCACCCGCCCTTGCTTTCTTGTATAAGCCCTTCGGGTCGCGCTCCTCCACGACATTGAGCGGGGCATCGACAAACACTTCGATAAAGGGGATGCTCGACTTCTCGTGCAGTTCCCTGGCCACGGCGCGGTCGGCACGGTAGGGGGAGATGAATGCGGTGATTGTGATTGCAGAAGCATCAGAGAAAAGCTTTGCGACCTGGGAGTAACAGAAATGAGGACGTGAGCTATCGAGCGGAATGAGGGAATACCGTGCCTCGCCGATCCGTCTGATATTCTCATTACGCGATTTCTCGTCAAATCCAAGATCCTTATTCAGGCCAAAGCGAATATTGTCCCCATCGAGACGATACGCAAACTTGTTCAGATGAAGGAGATGCTGTTCTAGAGCGCATGCAATTGTGGACTGTCGCAGACGCCGGTGAGCAGGGATCGACATTTGCCACAAAGGGAAGGGAACGTGGACCAACTTTGCCGCTAGCGCTGAGACCCGTAAGCCAGATAGTAATGCCCTTCTGCTTCAAAAGCTCGTTTCGCTCGGCTGTCGTGACTGACCCTGGAGCGACAACACATGAGCGACGACTGGACAGATGAAAGGTCTGGATGACTGGACCTGGGTGGAATGTGATGTTTGTCGCCATTTAGGTAGAGTCAGGGAAGGATGGTGTCTCTTGTGAGACTTGAGAGGCGAGATGGGCGATCCTGAGGCTAGTCATATTGGGCGTGGCGCGAAGAAGGTGCAACGGTAGCGCGATCTGAGGTCAGCGCGATGCGAGAGATGATGCCCCATTTCGGGCGACGCCGCCTCCTTTGATTCCAAATCACATCACGCGATCAGGAAGTCACGTTCTATGTATAGGCTCGCTACTTGTATTGGTATGGTGCAAACCGCTTAGTCACCGCTTCGAAATCGCAGT
Source organism: Coprinellus aureogranulatus (assembly GCA_027627275.1). Classification (NCBI taxonomy): domain Eukaryota; kingdom Fungi; phylum Basidiomycota; class Agaricomycetes; order Agaricales; family Psathyrellaceae; genus Coprinellus; species Coprinellus aureogranulatus. The sequence continues at coordinate 552 of JANDKE010000804.1, read as the reverse complement.
GGCCAATTCGGGTAGTCTGATTTCACGCGCGCCCTCTACCACGTAGCCGGGCAGGGCAATAGCGAAGTTTACCTTCTAAATTAGGAAGGTAAAAATGTGGCAGTGTCTTTTGTTTGTAGTCTAGGGTTCGACTCTCGGGCAATACGATTCCTTTTGCTACCCGTGATCTCGTTGATTGAGTTGCGTCGTGTCTTGCTTAACTTGTGTTGTGGCCGCTGCTCCACACGGCAAGGTATGAGTCCGAGTTCACCAGCACCTCTGTAATTCTTTCAATGATAAAGTAAACCCGTTACACAATAGACTGGCCAACAAAGGGGTAGATCATCGCAGCGACGGAAGGCATCTGGCGTCCGCAAGGGTAGTCAAAGTCGAGTGTACCCTGGATGGCACAGGGTTGCAGACTGTTGACGAACGAGCGAACGTTCACGTTGAAGGCCCGAACCAGAGACGGGAACCCCCAGAGGCCTCCGTGTCGAAGTCGACAACCTGGTCAGAAGGCTGGATGCACTTGCCGTCAGGGTGAACAGCACCGACAATGTTGTTGGCATCGGG
>JANDKE010000803.1:0-19915 GCA_027627275.1 Coprinellus aureogranulatus | reverse complement strand
GCCAGTGAACCAACCCTTGCTCCGACACCTGTATTCATTTCGGATACCTCGTCCTCACATCCCAACGAGCCGCCACCTGCACCGAAGGCCACCGAATCACCTCCCCTTCTGTTCAAGCCGCCGATGCGCCTGCTGGTGTTTCATCATGCAAACCTCCACCAGCGCTAACAGAACCTGGCCTCGAAGAAGGAAGGAGGCTGGGAAGTCTTTACCAGCTGTCCGATTCCGTCAGAGAGGAGGCCCGTCGCATCGCGCGACCGGGCTATACGCTATCGTGTACGACAATATCAACATGAACTTTGCAAGTGCCGAACAGATTATTGGACGTCATGGTATGTTGTACGCTCCTATAGGTTTGACGCACTCTTCTTACCTTGTACCAGATACGCAGGAGAATGGCACCTGTGCCACACTCTTCACGCTGAATGGGCAGGCTTCTGTTAGAGACCTCGACGCAAAGGTTCTACGTCGAAGCTTCCTTGACGCGCCGGAGCTGTCCATCGACGACATCCTCCTTACTGAGCAGGAGCAGGTCGACCTAAGCAAGAACCTCGTTGCGACAACCCTTCGGATAATCGTTGAGTTCGGAGGCGACGAATTCGCAAAGTTCAAGGACAACATGGAAGCTTTTCAGCCTACGACATCTGAGAAGGTCAAGCCACAGAAGACGAAGCTATTTCCTCTGCCAGCCTGGAACATCGACGAGTCATCCATCACTGGAAACGTCGAGGTTAACAACGCCATCGTCGAGGAGCTCGAGCTCGAAAAGGACCCCAGTTTCGGCGACCGTGTGCGTATCCTGGCGGGCGACCAGCTCACCATAGCGCGCCTTCGTTCAATCGAAAACATGCGAGCGGGAAACGAGCATGGCTATGAAGGGTTCTTTTGGGGAGTGCATATCCTTGGCCTCTTCCACACGAAGATCGCCGACATGCATGGGCTGCTTCTTACACATTTTGGGAAGCCCGACACTGGAACTGCTGCTCCAGGCTCGCTTTGGTTCCATAACACCTGCCTTGACCGCCTTCCTATCACCCTAACTTCTCTCCCGCCTTTCCGTACGTGTCGAGACCTTGTCTTTGTCTCGCTGTACGCCCGTGTCCTCCATTGCTTGCTGTTGGTATCGAAGTGTGATTCCCTCAGTGACTATATGGAGAAGTTTGGAACCTGGGATGCGTTGGTCAGTCATGCGCAAGAGATCTATGAAGGCTACGCTCGGGGAGAAAAAGTTCAAGAGATGCGGTGGGCGAGAAAGGTGGAGATGGAAAGGGGAGCTGAGGTTCCGGCGAAGGGGGACATGGTGTTTGAGAACGCCGTGCTGTTCATGCGTGATGCTCTCATCTCGCGCGAGTTTCACGATGCGATCAAGTCAAACGACCCAGGTCGTATCATACCTATTCTCAAGGTCTTTGCCTTGAGCTTTCGGGGCACAAAGCGTCTCAAGTATGCCTACGAGATGTTGTTTGTCATCCACCAGATCAAGCATATCTGGCCTGGCGGTATTAGGTGTGTTTCTTTCACTCCACGGCGACTGATATTCATTATTGACTGTGTGGCTTGCAGGAGGATTGTCTTCAATAACATGGTCATGAATCCATCGGGCCTACCGGAGTCTGGCGTTGAGGACGACCTCGTACAGGAGCATATGAACCTTCTTATAAAGGTGTGTGGTTCATTCTTGGAAGCTAGTGGCAACTCAATGAGGTTCAGGTGAAGTACAAGGCTCGCGGATCGAATAACAACTGGGACTGGATGTACACAGTCACTCCATGTGTCAATGCGTTGCGCGAGCTTCAAGGCAACATCAACAAGCACCTAGGGCACGACATGGGCACGAAACACGCCAACGCCCAACTGGGAGCTGACATCCGATGCCTCATGGACAGTCTGAAGGACCACCAGGTATACGTCCCCAAGCTCGGCCGGGTGATCAAGTATGAGGATGCACAGGTGCCGGATGTGGTGGACGTTGGCTTGAGTCAATTATCCTCACTTTTACCTACCTCTCCCCTCGCCGAATACAATGCGGCATTCAAACGACTGCAGAAGCGCCGTCAAATGACACCAGTCACAAAACCACCATCACCTGTTCTGAATGCGACGGAACTCCCTGCCTTTGGTGCTCGAATCTTCCCTGAAACACCATCGCCTCCCTCGTCTCCCGGAAGTACACGTTCGCCAGCTTCAAATCCTATCGCTGCCCCAACAACCACTTCCCCTGCTCCTGTGCCAGAATCGGAGCGTTATACCCCCGATAGTCCGACTTCCCAAGAGCTACTTGATGAGATTGCCGAGGTGCGGGATGACATGGACCCAGGGGAACCTTTGCTGGAAGGTGAGCTCCGTCAGCTCATGGACGACGTCGAGCATGGGGTCGAAGAGGAGACTTTACCTCGCGAAAGCCTTCGGGATGTGGCCTTGGACATGGATGCAGTCGACACGGACGAAGATATGGGTAGCGCTAGTGACGATAGTGGTTCAGATAGTGATTTTGTACCTTAGTACTACCTATTTCATGCCTATCTATTCCTAATACCATGTTTCCCCCTCTGTAGGCTGCAGGCGCGCGCGCGATTTCACTAAGTCCGGTGTGACAAAGTGTGACAGCCTAATTTCCTGTTCGGGTGTCCCAGCCGTTCTCTGACGAGAACTTGTGACGTCAGAGGACGGTTGGTCGCGAGCCTAGCGACATTCACGTCGCACGAGCTTTGGGCGTTGTTGATTCAGTAGATGGCCTTGTTTGGTTCTCAAGCCGAAGTCAAAGTGATGAGGCGATCGCTGCGGATAGGGGTCTCAAGCTTGTTCGAACCTTCAACCACTTCCCCCATCTCGCCGTCCTCAAGGAAGGGGATATGGTCCTCATCTATACTACCTCACAAGGGAGAAACCCGTTGGATGGGCCCATATTGTGCAAAGACGGACTCGACCCACCCTCATCTGATTGAAATGCTGAAAACTGTATTGGGTGGGGAATAGCTTTGATTTCCGACATCTGTCGACCTATTAGCCGCCACTAGGCGCCTCCCCTCGCCTTCCTGCTCAACGGCTCAAGCGCCCAAGGCTCGGAAGACCTAGAGGCTCATGAGTAGACCACGCAGACTCGCAGAGGGCCGCTTACCACCGCAAAATGACGCGCATTCTCACAATCATCCAATCACTTCTTCTCTTCGCAACGAACATATGGGATTCTCGTATGATGTGTGCTTTTGTTGATCATGGAATGGTTCATGAGACTCTGGAGCTGGAAGAGCTCTGCTCCGCGTTCTTGGCCATTACCACCATCGTCGACGACAGGAGGCAGCAACTTGCAAGCCATGGCGCCGAAGACCTACACCTGGATCTCCCTGTGGTATCTTATCACCGTTCCTGTTATCGCCTGGGATGTAGGGTACTGTTTCATGAGACCGAGGTCATTTGAGGTGCGTTAGGCCGCTGCTTTCGGGCTTGGGGTGCAAACTGAAGGTATTTTATCGTGCAGGGAGGAGACCTGCACTGGATTTGGAAGCCATATTCCATTTACCAGAACGTGCGTCTACTTCCATTACTATCCTTCGCATCTTCATCTGAGCGCCCGATTCTGCTTCACAGGTTGATTTGGTAAAATCCAGTGTCCCACCTCGTGTCAGTCGACAGAGCAGCTGACACTCCCTAGGTATACGGCGTCGAAGCCTACAAGCGAGGAGATGGTTTCACCAATGCGCAATGTACGTATACACCGGCTACTGTTATGAGCTTCCACTGACACAGAATCGTGACAGCCTTCATGAACGTTGTTGAAACTCTTCTCAACATTGCCTACCTCTATCTCGCACATATCGCAGCATCTCCCGTAGCCCCTCTCGTTGGGTTCACCTCCGCCGCCCTGACACTGGCCAAGACCGTTCTGTACTGGGCGCAAGAGTACTTCTGCGGGTACTGTGCCGTGGGCCACAATAGCTTGAAGGACCTCGTGGTCTACTGGATAATCCCGAATGGGTACGCTTACTCGAGCGCTTTTCCGTCGATCCCCAGTTACTGACCACCGGAGCAGTTTTTGGATTGTTATCCCCTTTGTCATTACTTTGACTCTTGGCAAGGACTTAGCACAGTCGCTGCGTGTCGCTGATGCGGCAAAGGCGAACAAGAAGCGCAAGTAAACTTGTATCTAAGCGCTCAAAGCAGCGTGTCGGGTCTCTGAAGCTTAGGGGCGACTAATGTACACTCAGTCGGAATTCATATTTCAAGTTGGAGGTACCTTGCTCATCCCAGAAGCATCTCGCGTCCAGATCGTACTGTGATGCTACACTCAAAAGGAACAGGCATGCTAGCAGGATCCCAGTTACTTCATGAGCACCCTCGTGAAGATGCAAGACAACGACTCACGAAATAGGTCCATTCCCCATCTTCAACTCCGCCTTCAAAGACTCACCATTGTCGTCTTTCGGCGGGGCGATATCGAAACTAGCCAAGATTGATGCGGTGTAGAGGAAGAGGACGTCATTGCTAAAATAGCGCCCAGGGCAAATCCGACGGCCAAATCCAAAGCCTGCGAGTTCAGCATCGGGCACGGATGGATCGATATCCCCTTCCCTCAGGTACCGCTCAGGGTAGAACTTGTCGGGTTGCTCAAAGGTGTTTGGGTCGTGCATCATTGCCCTGTTTCAACACTTGTCATTGAGAGGTGCACCGTTTCTTCATGAGGGAGTTAAGCTGACCAAGCATTGGGAATAATTAGAGTGCCTTTCGGGATGAAGTATCCCTCGTACTCATCGTCGTCACTGCTAGAATGAACCAGGGCTGAAATGACCTGTCAGAAAACACATATGAAAGAGCCGCAAATAGGAGGGTACAAACACAGTGGAGTCGTAGTGTACCACCTTCCAAGCTCCTTGACGACGGCATGAACGTAAGGAAGATTAGGTCGATCCGCGACGAGTGGCAATCTGTCGGGCCCCACAACCGTATCCAATTCTGCCTGTGCTTTCTTCTGTACTTCGGGGTGGTTTGCGAGGGCGAATATCATAGCTATGCCAGAAGCTGTGGACTATGGGAGGTGGTCTTTTTATCAGTGTCAAACGTCTGTGCCGGCGAGAACACTTACACTCTCAGCACCAGCTTTTACGGTCGAACGCAACGGCGCAGTGAGTCCTTCAACGATAGCGGGCATATTTGATCAAATAACGTACCAATGTACGCCAGTGCGCAGACATTTCGGGCAATCGTTTCTGCTTGGTTGCGTTCAAGGCTGTTATCGGCAGGAAGATGGTCTATGAGCTCAGCCGCTACGTTTGGGTGTGGTCCTCTTTCCTCCTTCTTCAGTCGCTCTTGTCAGCTTCTCTACTCAATCTACTCAAAACCGAAGACTGACAACTTTCGTCTTGGCTTCTTCAAAAGGCCGATCTCGCACGTCCCGACCGAGCTTGGCTAATCCTGTCATATACCTCTTCCACCCGGCACCGGGCAGCCATCCAGGCACATGCCTTAAGGCAGGGAAGGTATTAACGAGGTACCTGCCGGGTGTCGTGATGATTGCGAATTCCGTTACGAAAGTTTCGACTGCGTGAATTATCTTCGCATTCTTGTCTGGGTCTTCAAAACCATACGTTATGCGCATGATGGTCGTGCCGAAGAACCTACATATAAAGCCCAGTCAGTCTCTTCACATTCAAGCAGATCACTTCCAACATTGTCGCAGCGGACTGCGAGGATGAACTAACCGTTGCAGACTCTTGACCCAGTTCTTAGGATCGTCCCTTAACTTGCGAAGGAAATTGTCCCTCTCAGCGCACACAATTGGGTGGTACTTGGGTATAGCGCTCTGATTGAAATACTGGTGAAAGACTCGGCGATGTTGCCTCCACGCGTTGCCATATGGTAAGAGAGCGAAGCTCCAATAGGTATCCGTGCTGTCAAGGATCGGTGGCTGATCACTCGTCGTGCATGGGGGACTCACAGATGTATGGCAGCCATGTCTGGCCTATCTGAATAGTTCACCGCACGCTTTTCAAGCAAAGCAGTCGCATGTTGGATTGAGTCGAGCACTAGGATTTCTGTCCCCAGCACATTGAGGCGAATCATGTCGCCTGCAAGTTCGACAGAGGGTACGACAGAGCGTCAGCTTTTCAACAACATCCCGAAGGAGACAACTGTCCGCTGGTACGTACCGTATTGCTGACAGAGTTCATGATATCCAACCCATGCCTGGTCTCGCGGAACGTCCGCTAGGTTTCCGATAAGGAGCTGTCCCTTTGGCCCCGGAACATATGGCAGTCCTCGAGGATTTCGCTTCCTGCGAGATACCAGCGCCTTCGTTGTCAGGAGTGTAACCACCCCGCCAAAAATGAGGGCCCAGAACCTTGGATCCCTTATGGCCGTCGACATTTGGGAAGTGGAGGCAAGCCGGGACGTTCAGATAAGACAGCCAGAGCCATTTTATCCATAGGAGAGATGTCAGAGTTCCGTTGTATACTTACGTCAACGGGCTGCTGACTATGTCCGCCAGGGGCGAGGAAGGACGACCCATGATCACAACGTGCGATCGTCAAAGCGCTATCATTTCGAGGAACGCGCAAGACCATTGAATCGACTTGTATTCGGGTGTGACGATCGAGACGCCACTGCACGAGGCCCGAAATGTGGCAAGGTGTAAATTTAGTACTAGCGAGGACATGACCCTCACAAGAGCAAAACAATAGGACAATTGAAACAGCAGGAAAGAGAACGATAAACAGAGCAATGAGAACGTCATCTAAAAGAGAGGGCGGGTATCCGGGTAAGCGCAGTCGCTTACATACCCTTGAGAGCCTGAGTAATAGGGGAGCAATCGAGGCCGAGACCGCTGAGGAGAGGGATAAGGGTAGCAACGATAGGAGAAAGGACGGTGGAGAGGCCGTCGACGTTGGTCGTCACGGTAGTGAGGAGGTCACCGACAAGGCCACTGAAAGAGCAATGGGTTTAGCGATGGACAGGATCAAAGTCAATAGAGATACTCACGTCACGTTGCCGAGGGTATCACCAAGTCCGTCGGTCTGTCCACCGAGAGCAGAAAGGACAGTAGAGAGGATCGTAACAATCGTCTACGGGAAGGCGTCATCAGAGACAATCCAACGCATAAGTAGAAGTCAAGGCATACCTTCATGAGGCCAGCCATAATACCGCAGAGCTCGATGGGTGAGAGAAGAGCGCCGAATAGACCGTCCAGGCCTCCATTGCTGATGCAGTCGAGCAAATCACCAGTGGAATCAGAGAGCAGGTACTGAACGGTAGAGAGCAACTCGTTGAGGGTGTCCATGTCGAGGTCAACGCCGACGCCGTCCTCACCAGTCGAAACAGCGAGCTCTAGATGATAATGTTGCGTAAGTCGGAGAACATAACAGAGAGTTTTGCAGTGACTTACTGATCTGGCCAAGGACCTCGCCGAGGTCAGCGTCCAAGTCGAGGAGGATGCTAGGGACAGTAACGGGCAAATCGCCGTCACCATCCTCGGGATCCTCAGGGTCCTCAGGAGACGGCTTGGGAGTCGGGCTGGGAGACTCGTCTGTGGTGGAAGTAGTGGACGCAGAGGTGGTGGTGGACGTAGGGACAACGGTCGACGAGGTCGAGGTAGGCTGACCATCCGTGAAAGTGGGAAGGGGGAACGGAACGTCGGTACTGGTGCAATCACAGTTGCGCTTGTCAAGCGCTTCAACTATAACACCTGCATCGACGTTGACAAGGCTGGGGATCTCGAGGTTGGAGAGGTCGGGGAGTTCGATGCCGGCGATGGCGTTGACGGTGCCGATAGGCCTGGCAGAAGACATAGTGGCGAGGGCGGCAGCGCCGACGATGAGGAACTTGAGGGAATGCATGGGGAACATGGCTAAAGGATTGGCGGTAGTTGGACACCAGACAAAGACAAAGGCAGGGTAGAGCTGCTCGGTATGAGAACTGCAGAATGTCGAAACCTCTCTGGGGCACCCGAGGCTTTATACGTCTAGCTCCGTGCAAGTCAAGCTTTGTTGACTGCTCTCGGACGATTCCCTATTTGGTGCAACAACGCGATCGAGAGAGAGAGAAGCGCTCTGGGTTGCGGGTCAGTTCCACTCCAGTTGTCCCCAGTTCATCCCGTGTGGAGCAAGTCTCGCATAGGAAACCTTCCCTTTATGAGCAAACGCTTCTCTTCGCTTTGAGGTGCTGGTATGCGGGCTTGGCTATGACGCCTGCAAAGCAAAGGCGTTTCAAGCTTGCACTGGGAGGTGCCCGTTGGCCAGCAAGAGACTGTGTTCAAGTCAGCTCCACCTTCCGTCGCTTCCCAGCTCAAAATTCGCATGCAAAGAAGGGTATGACTCTCTCACCAGTTGCACCAGGACATTCCTAAGAGGGGAAGCAGTAGTGAGAGTCAGCAATGGGAGCTCAGAAGCGGGGGAAGGCCAGGAGACATACCAGAACGTGTGACGAACTCTGTTTAGCGCTCCACGACGCATTCATACGCTTGAGATACATCAGCAGGGAGGCGACCACCAGCCTAAGAGTTCGTCGCAGTAGGGAAGGCCTACCCGAAGATTTTATTCCCGTAATGCGCGTATTAACAGTAGCAGGCAGTGGAACACGACAGTGTCAGGGTTGCTACATGGTTAGACGCCGGGCCATCGCCTGCGATACAGCATCCGCCTCATTCATAACAGGTGGGTCCTTTGCATGAAAACGTCATCCGGAGGTTTATCCTGCTGATTATCCCCGCTTGAATGCGTCACAGTGCGCGACAACCATGCTCGCCACATCCACCATAAACGTCCTGTTGCTCCCAATCTGCGCTACAAGAAATGCATGGATATCATAAGAAGTCGTCGCTGGTATTACAGTGGACAAGAACAGAGCAAGAGAGTAGAAGAAAGAAGTGAAGGCGCACTGAAGGCTGATCTTCCCCGGCTCTGCTCCACAGGTATCTATGAGGTACCCGCACTCGACCTTTTCCCAGAGAAAGCCATATAGACTCTGAAGAGGAAGGACTGGCAGGGTGGCTGGTATAGCGATCGCACGAACTCCATCAGAAGGTACTCTCTCGATTCGACCTTGACCTTGACGATGTCGCCTTCTCCTTGTCGCCAGTCAAGCTATCCACGAACTCGATGATGGCCTGCCAGTACCCCGGCTGCACACAAGTATCATCTGCGAAGCCCGTTCAGCACACCGTATTCACCAAACCAGATAGAATACACTCACTATGCCCGCCCTCCTCGAACTCCATATACTTCGCCCTCTCCACCTCCATCTTGCCCTTCTCCACCTCCTTCTTCGCCACACCCCTCCTCGCCACCACCGCGTCCCACAACGCACGCATATGCTCCTTCGGCACAATCTCGTCCTGCATCCCACTCAACATCAGGATCGGCGTCGTAGCGGGGATCAATGGGATCTTGTTTATCGAGTCCCACTTTTGGTGGCACAGGAACGAAACCGAGCCTAATGCGGGCATGGCGTGTGGTACGAGGTTGGGGAGTGAGGTGAAAGTGTTTTCGAGGATCAAAGCGGCGATTCTAGAGGGGTTTTTGCTGGCGAGGTCGATGGCGACCGCGCCGCCGATCGACTGTCCATAGAGGATCTGCCTGGAGCGTCAGAATGATTAATTCGAGTGAGAGTGGCTACGCACGATGGGTGTTTGGGAGAGTGCAGGGTGTTCGACGATGTAGTTGAGTGCCGTTTGGGCGTCTGTTTGCAGGCCTGGAAAGAAGCAGGGCTGTTAGAGGTGTTGTGCACACGGACTGACGCATTGGCGCACCTTTCTCTGATGGAGACCCTTCCGACAGTCCGTACCCTCGATACGACATCATGAGGACGTTACACCGCATGCGCATGTAGAAGATTTTCGCAAGAGGGATTCGGTGCCCATGGTTGCCGCCATTCCCGTGGAACATGAGGACCGTCGGTCGACTTGCGATGAACTGGGTCGCATACATTCAGCTGCGTGGAAATGAAGGCGAAGGTGATACCCACCTGGTCCTCTGACTTGTCCCCGCAGTCGAGGTATGCCGCGTCTGGATGTGATGAGGAGAGTTCGCGCTTTTGGAGGAGGAGATAGCATCGCAAGAGAACGTTGTCGGGCGTCTTCAACTCCAAGTCTTGGTACGGAATTCCAAAGTCGCTCGGCCTTGCCACGTCTAGCGGCTCATGAGCTAAAGTAACAGCCAAAACACCCGTTGCTCACCATTCCGTGACCCAGGTGGATACGCAGAAGGGTAAATGAGGTAGTTCTGGCCATACCACAGCAACCCTGCCCCTGTTCAGCGTCAGTACGGCTGAATCGTTGGAAGATAATCCTCGTGAACATACCCACCGTCCCCAGCGCTGTGGCAGTCGCAAGTGTTCCCTACACGCCACAAAAACGTGCCGGTGTCGAAGTCATTAATTCCACCTTTCAACAACATCCATTTAGCGGTCGCACCTTGGCAAAGTTCTCTAGTGAAGGTAGGAATCCTGACATGCCAGACTTAGGCTCTTGTTCTGACGACTCCAGTTTGGATATGGTCGAGTAGAGTGAGCTTCAGCAATCTGTTTGAAGACGGGATAGTGCCAGTCGTGGTCGGAAGCAGTTCGGTGGATCGCTGTGCGGCCCATGCGGGGATTCCTCCTTTGTTTGGCTAAAGCTCCTGGAGCAAATCCAAGTCGTCGCCCCGAACAGAGGTGGCACACTTCGCAGAGACCACCAACATAGAGTAAGGGAGTGAAGGTTGGGCCTGCAAAACTGGCTCAGAGCACCTCTAGAAATCGGGCTGTGAGTCGCAGCACCTCCTGCCTGCGTCCTAAATGCAAATAGGCTGACAATGGGGCAATCTACTCATGCAATTCAAAAAACGCCAGGACTCAATGCGTATAGCATTCGCGGGCGCAGCTATTTCTGCCTTTTGGTTCAACTCTAGCCTACGAGGTTTACGCGCTCGTGGACCCAAGAAAGACCTCTGGGGCTGTCCATATCTGGAATGGGTACCAATGGCTCGTTTAGCGCCCATTGACGAACCCTAGGCGAAAGAATCTCAATCGCATCTTTTAGCCGTTCACATCTCGTTATCCTTTCGTTTTTATTGGTAAGACTGTCCCTGGTTTGGCGTATTCACCCACACGGTCTGCTCTGAATCCAAGCGGGCGTCACGGTCTCGCTATGATAAGGGTCTGATATCTCTGGTTCTTCTCGCTCACGATGTGGTCATGCGGTCGTTTTTCCCGAGCGCCTCAGAAGCAAGGAAACGAGGAGACAGTTAGGCCCAGTAACGACGTGGGAAGGTGTTGGAGCACTGACATCGCATTTCAGTAACTGTTGATAACATACGGCGTCGCCTCAATTCAGTGCTCTACCCTCTACCCTCTTCCAATGTCACCCTCGAATAACCTGAGGTTCTGGGCACTCCTTCTTGGGGGATTCGCCACAGTCCTGGCGACAAGGGCAGCAGTATCTCGCAGAAAGCGAAATTCTCGACGACTACCTTACGTTCCTGGACCAAAAGGCCTATTCTTCGTCGGCAACTTGGCTCAAGTCCCTCGAGAGCAGCCGTGGGTTGGCTATCATGAGCTCTGCAAGGAATACGGTATGTACATGACTTTCTNCAACTCGNAGGTGCAGAGCTGACGCACTGANGNNGNCCCCANAGGTANTATGACCCGGCTCCATGTTCTAGGGACGGAGATCCTGGTNCTTGACTCTATNGAACATGCNACTGCGTTGCTTGAGAAGCGGGCTGTGAACTACTCGGACAGNCCNGATATGGCTGTNATNCACCTGTGAGTTCTCGNTTGGNNATTNTTNCCTGCCCGACNAATATTCANTCCTCGTTCAATAGCACAGACAATTACTGGAGCTTCGCNGTCATGCCATATNGGAACTCAATGGANGCAACACCGCCGGGTCTTCCANCAGTACTTCAACCAAAACGCAATACCCAAGTATCAGCCNATCGTTTGCGCNGAGAGAGATATCTTCGTTCGTCGATTGAAGGACGATCCAAAGAACTGGCTGGAACATATGCAAAGGTGGGTGCTTCGCTTCTGGTCAGGNTTACTNACCATGGAGAGGAAATCCTGATTGAGGGATGCGTAGTTTCTTCGGTACGACCATCATGCGCACAACCTACGGGTTNGAAGATTCAAGCAAGAACGCAAAGCTCATCCACGCAGCGGATACNCTCGTGCATGANTTCGGGNTTATCACCGCNCCCGGAAANTACCTNGTGAANACCTTNCCTTTCCTCCAGCANGTACCTGACTGGCTGCCTGGAGCTGGTTGGAAGAAATATATGAAGAGATTGGCGAAGNNAAGTGGGGAAGTGCGCATTCCGCCTTTCGAGGATGCCAAGACGCTTCAGGTTAGTCGGTTGGGGATNTGGAGAATGAGCTGCTNNGCTGACCGTCGATTGTCAGGCAAAGTATCAACGAGGAGCATTCCCTAACATAGCGGCCGAGCTTATCGACCACCTTCCCGACANNGATAGNCCAGAGCGTNCTCAAGCTGAAACGNTCGCCCGAAACGTTTGCGGNCTGGCGTACATNGGTAAGTCNNTCCAGGANNANNCACATGCACTGNGCNACTCANCNAGNTTGGTTCGGCCGCGACAGCTGGTGCTGAGAGTGTNAGTGATTNCAACTTTTGAATGTTTGACCTACGTCTTGACATNTCCTNCAGTCCACTGCATCTGGCATGGCCCTTATNTTCGCNCTCGCCACNCANCCNGAGGTGCAGAAGAAAGCCCAGGCGGAACTGGATNCGGTAATAGGCAGTGAACGACANCCACTTGTAGCAGATCGTCCTGACCTTCCNTATGTGCATGCCGTCGTNAAGGAGCTTGGAAGGTGGTACACCGCTGCTCCGTTGGGTTTGTNTCCTCTCCTNTACATCCCTGATTGTATGCCTTNTGACTGANGAGTAACAGCGGTCGTCCACTGCAGCAGTGAGGACGACGAGTANGANGGTTACTTCATACCGAAAGGCACTCTGGTNATTCCCAACGCTTGGTCAGCTCAATTCCTTCATAAGACAGACAGTGGTCCCTCTCAACNAAACTACATCCAACCAGGGCGATGATGCACGACNCGACCACGTTCGATAGGCCCTACGAGTTTCACCCTGAGCGATACCTGAAGGACGGGAAGATTGATACCTCCGTGCCCGACTCTGAACTTGCAGCTTTTGGATTTGGCCGCCGGATTTGCCCAGGACGCCATTTCAGCAACGACGTGCTCTTCCTTTACGCTGCATCNCTTTTGGCGAACTTCGATTTCGCTCCGCCAAAANATGAGAATGGNGAGCATGTCAAGATGGANCTGAAGCTGGGGAATGGAGCTGTTGCGTGAGTTGTGCCTTNCGAAATCGACACNAAGGANCTGATCAAATGAGCCNAANTCTNCTAGCANGCCCGTTCCATTCNATTGNGACATNNCAGTACGACCNGGACGCGAGAAACTGNTTGAATGAGTAAGATGCTTCGAATGCAGGAATGTTATGGCCAACTTGGTGTANATTANNTTCTTCCTGAAGGTTCGCCATTGACTCCGCTCTGGAACCTCTTCGCGCGATGGAACTTCGGAACGAAAGTTTATACCAAGGTGGTCTCGGCTCCAAGANGAGACTTATGGGTACTGATCCTCGAGAATAGGATTTTCAGGAGAGTAAATTCGTGACGTCTTACAGCATCCCCGTGATGGTCTGAAATTTGGTATGAGGTATGTGGCGGATTCGAAGCCNNNTTCCATNATCCCATGATNTTNGNGAATAGGCGGCTTNATAANANNNNTCNAGAGGAGTCCAGCGGTACTCATGCAAGAAAATGCATGTTTCCATGCACTCTTCGACGACATCCACGAGTNANATGTTCCGCTTCAAACATAACTCTGGATCGGCGGGTGCCTGACGGTGGCACTTCCTTGCACCGTATGGCCTCTAGACGCCGTCACCGCTTCGATGCGTACATAGAAGAAGCAGGAAATTAACGAAGCGGTCGAGTCTTAACTGCTACTTCAACGTCAAGTGTCAANTGGACGGAGGCGACCCCTGTCGACCAGTTTAGGAGCCGTTCTTCCTTTTNGGTAGGCNTGCAAATAGTGNCAAATATTGATGGGTTTGTTGGCAGCAACCAGCTGCGGCTTTTCTTCCGCCTTCATCCTCCCCTTCATCATCTTCTAGCTGTATCGACGCTCTCTAGATCTCNTGCGCGAAANATGCTCAATCTGACTGCCTGTATAGAGGCANGANTCATNGTGATCTCTCNGTACTGGCTGGTTGCNTGGTNTGAGTGACTGCCGAGTTTTCTTGAGCGACAGCGATCAGCGCCTCAAGTAGCATCCTGATTCTTGTGCTGGNCTCAAANGGTCTCTTCTGGAAGCTGTACTCCTAGCTTAAGCTACTATCTCAATATGACACTACGCCATACAGAAACGGCCGCTCTTTTCGTACTGGCATGTGCTGTATCAATACCTCCTGGGGCAGCGANACTTTTGACTTGACATGTTGCCATTTTGCCATTTGTCACTGGATCGNGTGGCTCGATGAGGAGGAGAAGAGGGTNTTAGCAGATTGGATCACTAGGATACCACGATAGATTGCATCTGCTGGGTTTTATTCGAAAAGTCATCANAGGTCGACGCTCCTCCTCTTGCTCCCGCACCACCACCACCACCATCTCTCATGACTTTCGCTGTGCTCCGNGCGCTGTACGGCATTATNGGGGAGGCTCTNGACGACATAGAGCAAGTATATCTTTCTCAAGNTCAAGATTCGACAGATCCNGTGGCAGTCGACGGAGATAGGGACCGCGAGCTTAGTGCCAGAGAGTTATCGCCACACGACTCGCCACGTTCAACTTCGAAGTCTAAGGCCTTCAACAACAGNAGATCATCTGTAATTCGGCACAGGTCGAGCTTGTCGGGAGGGTCNTTCAGCGCNATTTGTGCCAGAGCGTATGCGTCGCCACCGCCATCGCCATGTGTAACGAACATCGAGCAGAGGTTCGACCAGAAGGCNTCCAGAAGACCCCCACCCACATCCACNAGCTCGTTCCANGANACTTCGACGAAGAACAGTCCTACAGCGCCTTCTACACNNCAGGTGGACTTCCCTTCGTTGGACNCGNCATTCGACCCAACATCANCTTCAGAGACTCTGGCTTCGCANCCNAAGGTTGTNAAGGCCATTAATCGAATCATCGCCGCTTGNGGGCAGATGACAGCAACTGTCCAAACTCCNTTCCTCACTATATGCGATTCAGGGATGGCGGTAAGTCGATAGCGTCCTCATCTCGCGCTTAAAGTGAGGCTAATAGGTTGATCATGCTCACTAGCATCATCTACCCTCGTGTATGCGCATCGTTGAGGCGGCGCATGTCGTGGAAATCATCAAGGAGTACGGGGAGCCTGGCCTTCATGTTGACAGGATCTCTCAGCTGTGCGGCGTCGATGCTGGCAAGCTAGGTATGGCTTNGAACCTTCCGCACTCTCTGGATGATGTACTGACTGTTCCATGCAGCTCACATCCTCCGACTCTTAGCTACACACCACATATTTAACGAAGTCGCCCCGAATGTNTTTTCTCTCAATCGNATCTCATCCATAATNGACTCTGGNAAGAGCGTGGAGCAACTGNCGGAATATCGGAGTATCGGACGGTGNGCACCTCTCATGCGTACACTATCTATGCGNGACCTAATCAACTCTCTATAGGCCGGAGCTGAAATACCAAGGGACTAATGGAATNGCNGCATTTGTTGGCATTTGGTGCGATNCAATTGTTTCAANTTCAGCGTACGTCTGACCGTTNGCCGTAGCACGGATGAGATAGGGAAAGCGTCCTCATATATCACCGAGGCGTACCTGCTCTCTCGCTCCCCGAAAATCAGAGAAGCAACCCAGCCCACCTTGGCACCCTTTGCTTTTGCCTTCGGAGCTATCGATCATAACGTTGATTACTTCGGTTGGCTGGAGGGCGAAGATGACAAGCAAGCTGCAAGGTGTGTCGAATCGTTCTCGAACTGCACGAATGAGTATTCACTAACGCNGCAGGACGGGAGTTGGGTCATGGTGGCGACTACCCCTCAGCTGTGGGACTACCCGACCCACAACCCTTGCGCACCCTCTCGCAAGGCACCCACCGAGAGGATTCGAACGGGCTACCGACCACCATCTCNGAGATCAATCGCTTCCGCTTGGAGCGGTTCGGGAAGGCCATGTCNGGTACTATATCAATGGAGGCGCCCGGCGCCGTGCTCAATGGTAAGTATCTGACGTAGCATTATTGCGTCTGAGTTTATTCNATTGATCTTCCAGGATTCGATTGGGAGTCTTTACCAAGGGGAAGTGTTATAGTAGACGTAGGTGGCGGGATTGGCTCGACNACCATGCAACTGGCATCTGCGNNCTCGCCACCTGGNAAAGACCTCGGNCTCAAATTCNTTATACAGGACAGGGAAGCTGTGACTNTCATGGGAGAGAANGTANTTATCTCNNTCCATTGNATNCNGNTATGGTCNCTAATCGGGGTGAACCGTATCNNTTCAGGCTTGGAGAGAGANATATCCGGAGCTGCTGGCNAATGGAACGGCNCGCTTCCAAGGTACGTCAGCTCTGTCACTCTGCATAATTNCATCTAAAGTTTCGGTGCGCCAGCGCACGACTTCTTCACACCGCAACCGGTGAAAGACGCTGCCGTCTTCTTCCTTCGAGTGATTCTGCACGANTGGCCCGACGAGTACGCAAGGAAGATCNTGGTTCATCTTNNCGAAGCCGCNACTTCTCAGACGAAGCTCATCCTCGCGGACTTTGTGCTTCCTCTCGCCTGTGCTGATGAAATTACATCTGAGAATGGGTTCGAAGGTATTGAAGGCGCGCAGCGGGAGCTTGCGCCTGCACCGCTGCTCCCTAATCTAGGGAAGGCNAGTACCTTNCCCTATTGGATGGACCTTACGGTGCGTATCCTCATGTCTTNATTCAACTGCGACGATTNTTNCTNACCTGNTTCATCATTTGTTAGATGAATGTTATGTTCAACTCTCAAGAGCGNACANTTCGCGAGATCGTTGCTCTGGCACTCTCCGCGGGTTGGAGAGTGACCAAGGTGACACAAGCCCCTGGATCCCTCTTTGGATATATTGTCGCTGTCCCCATCGTGGAAGACTCCACACCCGAGAGCTTAGCTACCCACACTGAGGACAAGACGTCTGGCACGCGCACCAAAGACAGCGTTCGGCAACACCGGAGAGCAAATGCAGTGTCTGGCACATGGACATCTGGCTGGGACGACACAGTGAACAGCGACATCCAGGAAGTCGAGTTCCCCAAAGCGTCCACCTTCTAGATCCAGGACACCGTCTTTTGGATCTCGGACGGAACCTCAGGCAGTAGCGAGTGCGCTCGCTAAGTTTGGAGGAGGTGTGAAGAGGCACAGAGGCCCTGGTGCGATTGGGCGAGGCTTAGACGATCGTCGATCCATCTCCAATGCTTCTACTCCCTCACTGCTCAGCTCGGCGTCGTTTTCGCCAGCAGCTTCGACTTCGAGTTCTTCATCCTCGGCATCACCATTGAAGCCCGCTCCGAACCTGGGTCTCGCGAAGCA
Organism: Coprinellus aureogranulatus; assembly: GCA_027627275.1. NCBI lineage: Eukaryota > Fungi > Basidiomycota > Agaricomycetes > Agaricales > Psathyrellaceae > Coprinellus > Coprinellus aureogranulatus. The sequence goes on along the minus strand of JANDKE010000803.1, from coordinate 2,370 downwards.
GCGCTCTGCGTTTGATATTCGCGGCTCATTCAACAATGACGCATATGGCTCGTCGTGCGCTCCTTCAGCCCTTACGACTTCGAGATCGACGACCTCTCAAACTATTCCGGCTGTGCGCTCTGGTGATTCCAAGCGACCTCCGTCGCTTTCTCCGATCAATTTGCAGATCGCTAATGCTCCTCGAGGACCTCCGCCGCCTGCCCCTCCTAGGAGTCTGCGTCGACCCTCGTCGTTGGCTAACATGAGATTGAGGGCGACGTCCTTGCAGCATATGGATTCCCCTGTCATTCCGTCCATTCCCGCCTTATCGCCCATGTATTCGACCTTTTCTGGCAGTGCCACAGACCTTGTAACGAACGCCTATCTGGTCCAGGAGAAGGATATGTTCACTCGAGTAGGATCTCCGGCTCCTGCCTACGGACGCACTCTACGCGGGAGATCTTCGTACAACGTTCTCTCGTCGTCCAGCGCGGCCTATGCTACCCATGGAGGAGTGGATCAAAGTCAAGTTTATGCTCCCTCGATCTTGCCACCGGCTTATTCCAAGAGTCGCCCATCCACTGCCACCGCCAGCAGTGCAACAACCCGTGCTTTGCCAGTGTTCGCGACATCATCGACAACGCGCAGCATGCAAGTGAACGTTTGTCAGCAGATTGGCATGGGTCAGAATGGGGCGTCGGTATGCATGAACATCGCCCCTCAACGAAATCAGCCGGGCATGAAGGAAGTTGGAAGAAGGGCATCAAGTGCTCAGCTCTCGTCTAACTACTACACCTCTAGTCGCGGAACGTCGATGGCGACGACCCAAGTGAGGTTCTGTGAGAACGTCACTGATGGCGGTATCGGACGGTCTCCTGCACCGCAAGCAATCGCTTCAAGGAAATCCTCAAAGGAGAAGGGTAGTGGATCGAGTGTAGCCAACTTTATGAGAGGTGCTGGGCAGAAGTTAGGAGGGATGTTGAGGTTTGACAAGCAAGATGGACAGGAGAAGGTTCCGAAGGGGTTCGACGCATATCTAACTGACTCGGCGAGGATCCGAGACCGTAGCGGGAAGGAATATGGGAGGGGCGCCCTGTATTCGTGAACGGACTTCTTTGGGTCATCAAGGAGCTCGGACTGCTCGTCTCTCCAAGTCAGCGCTTACGGCTTCTCGGTCTGCTTATCCTTTGCTTGACGGACGGTTCACGGCACAGTACTTGCTCTAATGGTCTGTACAGGCTCAAGTTGGTTGATGAAGAATGTCCATTGGTTCTGGATTCCCAATTCGAAGCGTTTTCCGTCATGGAACTACTTAAGACGATAGGATTGGATAGGGGCGTTGCATTCTGGGTCTCCAGGGTCCGCCTGGGCAAACACAACCCTGACGACGAGTGGCACATTGACAAGCTTGCGAACTGTGCCTGTGCTCCTTGAGAGTTCTCACCGCACTTGAAGCTACCTAGGGACCGCATCTCCGAGTTACGCGGGTGGAAACCGTATTGACAGGTATAGAACGTTCCTTGACATAACGTGTCGTGCGTTCTTCCAGTCTCGCGGGATCTGACATCGCGGTAGACCCATAACAAGCGCCCAAGATGTGCTCAGGTCACACAGGGTCAGCGAAATATGGCGCTGGAGTCCCAGCCCTGCCTCACCGAAGAGTCGCACTATCCAAATCTGGAGCCTTGTAAGTAGCTGAGTCGACAACGATGCTCAGGCTTCACGTATGGAAGAGCGCCGCCCGGCGCCTATTCTCATCGGTTCACATGCGATATCACGGATCGCGTGGGCTCGTTCAAGGACTGTCCCAGGATCGTGAGCCATCTTACAGCATTTATACAAGCTGGGCGCTCATAATACTACGAAATGCCCGACGTACATCAGTCCAGAGTGGTTCCAGAGCAACAGCCGGGCTAGGTGCCTGCAGGGTCAATTGGAAAGCATATCAGCAAGTTGGCGCCACGGTCAGAATCTGCTATCGTTCTGAAGTCGTAATCCAATACAGCTCCGGCGAATTCAAAGCGTGATATCTAGGCAACCTGGGAGACTTGCAGCTTCTCTCTTCGCTATCAGAATGCATTTTTGCCCTTGTTCCTCTGGGGAATAGATATGGAGATCCATGATACCTCCCATGGCACAGAAATATACGTGAGTGACATGGTCAGCTGAATCGGCATCCAGAAATGTATCGCACACTGAGTAAGAAAGGTAATCCTCTCCAGGAACGTCAGGTTCGTTTCAGAACGGATTGGGGAAAAATATCGTCCATTGGAGGGTGTAAAAGCCGTCACGGCTCTGAAAGCCCGATGCCCGCCGCTTTGGCTAGTCCCTACGTTCTCTGCCGTCGGGCCAGAATGTCCTTCCTGTGTTCGTTCCCCTTTTCCCAGTAGG
>JANDKE010000802.1:0-13531 GCA_027627275.1 Coprinellus aureogranulatus | reverse complement strand
GATNNTNNNGNCNGGGAGAGGATTTCCAGGCCTGGCTCCCCAACATCCTCAGACGGACGCTCTCTGGGTTCTTTCCCTTCGACCACACCGCCCAGCCCTTCCACTTCTCATTCAACGCCCTCAACCTTCTCGTCTTTCCACTCTTTATCCACACTAGGAAAGCGATCCGAGAAGTCGACGTCTCCCCACCCTCGCAGCGGTGCTACACGCCCACTTCTCTTGAGCGACAACGACTCCGAGCTCTCGGACTCTGCCGAGTCTCGCCAACGAAAGCGGCGCAGGCGTTCGGGGCCTCGGGAGGGCACATCTTGGGCGAGACAGAAGGAGTTAAAGGCGCAATCCAAGGACAAACATTTCAAGGCACACGAGATGAAGCTCGACAACTTCCGGGCGAAGATTCTCGCCATCGACGACCACGCAGAGTTCCAGGCTGACGACCCCAATGCTGTCCGATGCTCTGCTTGCACCCAGTGGATCTTCATGCGAGCCCTGTACGACACGCTCCGATTCGTGGAGCACAGGAAATCGAAAAAGTGCCGAGGAGTTCAGTCGACAGGGCTGGTTTCAAAGTCGCTATGGTCCATGGGGTTTGTGTACAAGAAGGCGGATCGCTTGACTTCAGCATGCATGGTACCCGTCCCTTGTCCTGGCCTCACTCGTCAATCTGATTCCCGAATCGACAACTACCTTTCTCGTACTTCCGTTCAGTTTGGCGGCGCACCGTCTCGCTTCGTGATTACCCGTGAACTCTTTGGGCTTGGCGCACGTTGGAGCGAGCTCTCGAAGAAGAAACAGCGCATGGTAGCTCGACGAGAGAAGGTCCTGGCACTATGGAGGAACGCCCACGACATCGAAGCTGTGTTCTCCACACAATGCGAGAGCACTGTCTACGCAGGAGGAGATGCCGATCCACCACCTTGTGAGGCATGCCATGCCCTCCAAAAGCTTCACGCATTCCAAGTCGCTATCCGCCGCCCTGTGCCATTGGAAAGGAACATGAGGTTCGTGCCGAAGACATACCGGTGCAGTCAGCTTGGCGAAATCTATCTACGGTATACCGGTGTACGAGAGCTGATGGAGAAGGTAAGTTTAGGCTTCCGATCTTTGCGTCTTCTTCACTGACCATTGACTAGGAGGATGGAAAATCGCCCTGGCTGAAGTTTGCGGTTGGCGTTGTGGATGGTAAATATGATTGCGATGTTCTCCTCGGCATGGTAGAGGCGTTCGTCGCCAAGGCAGATAGGCTTGCAAGGGGAAAGAGCCTCCGCAATCTGAAGTATTCAGGCGCCTTCAGCGATTTCTGCGACGTGCTTGCCTGTTTGTCTCCCGTCGGATATCGTACCTTCCAGGAGCATTTTGGTGGGAGAAGCACGGAGAGCATGCGGTAAGAGCGTTGATTATATCCTTCGTCGTGTGCTGAACTGACACCAAATGTATAGACGTATTCGCTCGAAGAGACCCCGTTTCCAACCTGGGTTTTCGCGTGAAAATGTCGTCGCTGTCGCTGATTTGTTGAGCAAGTATGATTATCATGGGCCATTGGCCCTCTCGTGGGACGACACCGAGCTTGCACCCGCCATCTCAATTTATCAGGAGTCGAAGGACGTCTGCGTGGTGATTGGCGGTGGCGACGACGTTGTTCGGGTTGGACCTAACGATAGCATCGACAACGTACTCGCCAGTGCCCAGCTCAACAAAGCAACAAAGCTGCGCCTATGGCTGCTGACCATCCCCCTCCCCAACATTCCACCCATCCTCGTCGCCGCAGTGGCTCGCAATTCCTCGGGCACAGCTGTTGAGCTCAAGAGGATGCACGATCGAGTATCTGAGATGCTTCACATGCACAATATCTTTCCCATCTCGGGGGCGAGTGACGGAACGGAAACGGAGCGATCCCTCCAGGGACTGATCTCGCAAGCAGCACCCTCCTCGAAGGCGTACAGCATCGCCAATTCACATTCCAATTCGGCGATCATCTCCCTCACTATCCCCCTTGTCGATGGCCAGCATCCTTTTGTCGCCGTGCAGGACTCGAAGCACGCGCTGAAGACTGCCCGTAACCAGATGCTGACTGGCGCCCGCCTTCTCACGATTGGAAACGATGTTCTCCATTACCAGCAGCTGCATGAAGCGGCGTACGCAGGAAGTGCTCTCCTCACTGCCGATGTGGGGCCTGGTTTGGACCGTCAGGACGATAGGGCCGCTGCGCGGGTTTTCTCCGCCAAAATGCTCGAATTCAACCTCACCAACAACCCTTCCCAGCGAGCTCTCTCTGTCTACCTCTTTGTTCTCGGGGAGCTGGTCGACGCTTGGCAGAACCGCAAGATCAGCCATTGCGCTCGAGCGAAGATGGTTATGCGTGCTCGGTTCTTCCTCATGACTTGGCGATCCCATATCGATGCTCACCCTGACCACTCCGTGCACACCAATTTCATCTCGCGCGAGTCGTTTGGGATCTTCATCACCCTCTGCGACAGCCTGCTTGCACTCATGGTCGTCCATCGCACCTACCACACCCACTGCACTTTCTGCCCATGGCTTCATTCAACTGAGCCTTGTGAGCACGTCTTTGGCGTGATACGCAAGATCAAGCCTGACTTTACTTATGCTGATATGCTTGCTGCCGAGCGGAAGATTGCTGTGCTCATTGGTGGAGCTTTCAAGAACCTCACACCGGAGCAGAAGGCAAATGCAACAGCAGCTGGGTACCACCACACTTACTTCGATGCTCATGGCCTTGATCTTACCGAGCTTGCCCGAATGCCCACCGACCAAGAATTCGCTCGCGCTTCCGACGCTGCCTTCGAAGAAGTCATGTACCTCATGGCCTATCTTGGAATCGCGATGAACGTTATCCTCCCAATGTACGTGGCTCCGCCTATTCGACAACCTCCTCGACCATCCGCCACTCCTCAACGTTCAGTTGCTTCCCTCCTCTCGCTCTTCGACAACACCTGGCGGGAAAGGGAAGTTGCAAAGTGCGAATTCGCGATTGCGGCTGATAGCGCGGCTAAGTCGCAGGAGATGTACGCCTTACTCTTCCCCTTGGCAGATCTTTGACTCATGTCCCTGTAGAGAGGAACTACCTGAAATGACGCCCGAGCATATCTCCACCATCAAGGACTTGCTATCGTCTGTTTGCATCAACACGACTGCTCCTTCGATGGCACCTGCTGTCCCTTCCCCGAATACAGAGGTTGTAAGTTTTACTATCCATCCCGCCTTACTGTATTGACCATTTTCTAGGACCCTCTTGAACCTCTACGCCTCCTGGACTCCGCCAATGCATTGCAAATTGATGCCTTGGTTGCCGAGCGCTTTCGACATGAAACAGACTTTGCCCGCCGTTCTGTACGCAAAACTGAGAACGCACCGGTTACGATGGGGATGAACATGCGCACTCTGACCCGTGCTTGCACAGAGGGTTTGACGTTGCGTGAACAACTCACCGCCAAGTTGAGGGACATGGCCGTGGAGGTTGCGAAGGAGGGTCGGCATTCGGGTGGGGTGGGTCGTCAAGTTCGACATACAGGGACGTTCGCTGGGCACTTGACAGCGACTCAGGCGGAAACGAAGGCTACTGTGAAGGGTGTCGCAGCCAGTGTACGCCTTCATCCACTTCTCCCATATACCCTTTCTCCTCACACACTGCACACAGAAATTCCTCCAGCTCCGTGATCAAGCACTTTCCCCTTTACGGGGCATGGTACACGAGAACTTACCCTCCGCCAACATAAACCAGATCAATCCTCTAAGCCAAGGGCAGTTCGTAATTGCACTTTGCCCTGTCTCGAAGGAGGAGGCGATGGATGTCTTTTTGGGCGAAGGTGAGTGTTCTTGACCATACCGTTCTTCACCTACCTCCTTCTAACGGCCACTATCCGCAGTGATTACGATTTATTCAAGGGGCAATGGGAAGAACGCAAAGCACGAATGGGTTACTCGTATCGAGAGTCTCGGAGTGGCCTCATACATCTACGTTCGGAAGTTTGTGCCATTGGCAGGAGCCTCGGTCTTCACCTGCCTTTCCTGCCAGCAGTTGACGACATCGACATATGTTCAAGTACCTCGAAGTCACCTCCTCTTCTCCCTGGGTTCCTACTCTATCGCTCGCGGCCAGCCCGTTGTTGTTGATGGATTTGACTTTGATACAGTCAATCTCTGCTCTGCCTCAACTGCAATCTACTCCACTCTCCGTAGCCGCAAGGGAGCCGTGTCCACCTGTGTTAGGAACTTGCAGGCCCTCGTTGCAGGTAAAGATATCTCCGTCTCTGTATTCCTGAAGGAGGAGAGCGAGGAGAGCGATGGGCTTGACGGGTCTGACTTCGATGACTAGAAACTTTGGGCAGTCCTTACTCCCGTCTCATTCCCTCCGAATCTGTTTATTTATCACACTTGTTGAACCTTCTATTGTTGAATATACAGCTACTACTTGCCTCCTGGATGTTTGGGGGAGCCATGCGACGAAAACGCGTCTGGTGGAGGTCCGATCGAATATGCGACGAAAACCCTACCGAAAATAGAGGTCCCGATACTTATGCGACGAAATTACCAAAAGGGGCATTGACGAATTTTGGCGATTTGGGGGGTTTTTGGATCGGGGCTCGCTAGGCATATAGGGGGGTCCTCGTAACAGTCCCAACATGGCAACCTGGTGGGTCGCGCTTTCCCATGGCTTCTCGGGGTCCCCGCCCAAATGGGTCGATCAGTAGTGACGTCGTACACTACTAGTACATCAATATCAGCAATCGCGCTCAGCCGTGAACGGTAGATAGAGTATAATGTGATAGATTACAACTTGCTGAGTGCTCGACTACGTTTTGGGGCGGGTTGTGTTGTTGATGTGGACTCAGCCCTCTCCCTTTTCAAGAGCTCCTCCTTTGCCTCTTCAATCCCATCGCTATGTAAGAGGTGATTCTTGTCACGAAAGTCGGTAGTGATTTCCTGCGGCACGCCGAGTGCTTTCTCCTCAATGCGCGAGATATGGCATGAAACAAGCATTTCAAGGGGGAACGGGGGTAGCGTGTCGTCGTCTGACATGTGCTTCTCGATCATGTGGTAAATGAGGTTGTATTTCCAGAAGGTCGGCAGCTGGGAACGTCCGAGATTGGACTCTCGCAGGCAAAGGGAGCATGGTATTGGGACATTGGTGGACGGCGTGCTGGCCGAATACACCGCCGCTTTCCCGTATACCATCCTGTCGTAGTGATATTTGCAGTTCGAAAGAACATTGTAGCGGCCGGGGCTGGTCTCCTTCAACTGGGTTTTGCACCCTTCGGAGCCGCCACACCAGCCACACGGATTCGGGCCAACCTAATAAATGTGAGTCAACTTTAAGTGGTTACGTAGATGCAAAACGAACCTTGGCATCCTGTTTGAGTGTTTTATCTGGTACTCGGCGTTGGGCAAGGAGTAAGTGCTTCCCAACGTGGCTTCGCATCGACCTCAGCTTGCACTCCTTCCCACAAAGAAGGCACTCGACCGCAGCGTCGCCCGCAAGCTTCTCTAATCGAAGTGGGATTGAATGCGGGTCAACGCAGAGACTCGGGGCGTGTTTGGAGCTGTAGGGTAGTCGGGTATTCGAAACGGAGGGTAGATCGTCGAGTGCAGCGAGAATGGAATCCGATTCCGGCTCCTCACTGGTCGCCAGTTCATGCTCCGACCGAATTGTGATTTCCAGTGGTCGGACCTTTGGCACGCAACGTCGTTTTCCGCTCGTGCCCGAGGAGGGCACTCGTCTCTCGAGCAAGTCTTCCTTTAAGTCGGGCACGCAATTCCCGCGGAACCTACTCAAACATCTCAAATGGACATGGTCCTTATGTTGCGCTGGTCAGACTAACAGACCTGGGAGTCCCTGACAATGGCGGATACGGAGGTCCGTGTCAGGCGGAAGGGTTGTGTCTAAGTTGGATTCGTGAAGCCCGGATAGACGTATATGCGGTGCAGAGTTACCACGGAAAGGCGTCGGAAAGGGGGGCTAAGCCTCGACGGGGAGTGCTAAGGCAGTATGCGAGAACCTGCGATCGCATCGTGGCAAGAAGGGGAAGGACGTTGGGAGGGACGAAACGGTGACCAATCCTGATAACGTGTTCTTTTACTCCCCTTGGCCGTTCGTATCGCAAACTGAGAATCCCAGACGAGTACACCGACTCCTACTAATTGTCGGGTGACCATGATTTATGCAAACGTAGACCACCAACCTCCCGATCAATGATTCCAGGTCGATCAACACCATGACACTTGGCACGCTGCCGGCGCTTAACAGGTCAAAAAGATAATGAGGGACCAGACCTCGGGAAGCTAGCGTGATTTGTAGGGAAGGCCAAGGGTCCTGTGGCGGCGGAAGGAAACTCTACGATTGAGGGGGTACCTATGGGTCGTTTTTTTGGAGCTAATTGCATTCCTNCTACCCCGAACTTCCCTTTCTTTATTGAGCCTAATCTTCCCAAGTCACTAAGATACTATTTCGTTCTGGCACCAGCGACTTAAGAGTCTTGTTAGGTTTACACGCTGCATACCTCACGCAACCTGAGTACCGCAGGTCGGTGAGACTGCTCCCGGTTGGCGCTCACTTGAGCAATTTCGGTGGTATGCACTTTCGCCAGCAGCATTGCCGTTCAACACAATCAAGTAGCAAAGAGTTAATTTGCGGCGCGTTGTAAGAGTTGTCACGAGGGTAACCCGCAGATTCAAAATATCCATATTCTATAAATGGACTTACCAAAGGGGGGATGTCGAAGGTAAAATCTTCGCTAGACCATAAGGATATAGGGATCGCCATACCCGTGGGGTATACATATCCTTGGTTAGCGAGATAATAACGTGGTAGGCATATGATCTACCCAGGAGGAAGGCGTATCTTGACAGGAAATGTATACTCTGGCGGCGGCGTTTCTCGAGAGTACTCGGGGCATGTCAATTTCAATTTTGACCGCGGACGTTTTCGACCTAGGGGAGAGCCGATTCGAGGAGTAGTGACGAGCAGGCAGTGGGGTTTCACGGAAATCCCAATCTGGGCCACTCGCAAAGGTGGGTCACACCTTCCCGATCCCGCGCGGTGCCGCCCAGATCCTGTAGCGAAAATCAGTATATCATTCGACTTCCTTCGACTTCCCTGGCCTATGACGATTTCTTTCCGTTCCCTGACCTCATCCCCTCCTCCTCCTCGGTCCACCAGACCCAAAGCCACTGTCGACGACACTGAGCTGAGATGTAAGTCCACAATATAATATGTGTTACAAAAGCCAAACTTACCATACGTCGGCTCAGAATGGCTATCGGGAAACCTGTGCACCAGCCGCCAGTTGTCCAAACGCACCCTGCCCAAGCAACCCCTCCAACTCTCCTGCGCCGCGACCATGTTCCTCTTCCAGCTGATGCCACAGAAATAGTCCTCCACCCGATAGTCCGCGCAGCCGTCCCGCCTTTGTCAAATTCTTGGGATATGCGCAGCTTGCCCTACAGCACCACCGTCGCTGAAAATCAACAACCCCCATGGCTCAGCCAACCAGCGACATACCCCGCGCTCACGTCGATGGTCGTGCGCGTGTTTGATTCGGTGAGGAGAGTGGAATATGAACGACCAATTGTCCTTTTTCCAAGCAGTGACGATGGGTTCGTCACAGTTCGCTGTTTGTTGAATGCTGTACATCGGTTCATTGTGTCGCAGGATCATGGTATACTCGGAGGTACCGGGGGTGTGCCAGTAGTATGGCGAGGGCTGGTTGAGAGCGTCGAGGAGAGGGAGGTGTGGATCTTGCATGTCGTTTGAACGACAGCGATTGTCCTCATCGCGCTATGACATCCGGCGGCTGGTCGTCCTCAACCATCTGTAACCAAAACACGATACCCTAGACTCGTCCTGTACTGCGTCAAAAGTGATACTAGTAACCGCAATTCTCCTGTACTTTATTAGATAGTTCGTCATCATATCCTGTAAGCCATAAAGCTTCGCCATTGTCTTGCTTTCACTGCTGTAATCTTGCGATGGCCTAACAGAGTGTATGAGCAAGCTTTTAAACTAGGAGACGTGTGCATCCGTATAGATGCAGCCTGATGTTGAAATCCGAGGAGGGAACGACGAACGAACCCGGACCAGGGCCGTTTCAACAGCTGAATAGGCTCTGATTATCCACAGTCGTTCAATCTGTTGCATCGTTCGGAGAGTTGGGGCTGGGTAGCGGAACAAGATATATATTATCTTGCGACAGATGCATGGCAATTAAGGATGCGTAAAAAGGAGAGCTTTGATTTCCACAGTACAGCAGCCATCGCAGGAGGTTACCAAGGCAGAACCGATGGTCTCCGGAGCTCGAGAGCGCGTCAACTGCTTCTACAGCCGTCCAAGAGAGAGGAGAGGGGTCGTGGCGTACGAGACTTGAAGCGGCCCTAGTTCTCCGAGCTACGACTCGCTGACCATCACCAGGGCAATGGGATAAGCGCATCCCCTTGCGAGCAAAGATGCCACAAGCGCAAGGTAGCTTCTGGAGTGGGGTACCTGGCACCCATTCGATTTCCTAATATGTTAGAAATTACGTGATTCGGAGGCAGGCAGGAGAAGCGAGTAGGGTAAGGGCCAGCACAGAGACGCAAGAGGGGCATGGAGGGGAGCTTCGATAGGCGAACGAGACGCCGAGCATGAGGGCGGTCCCGGCATGTAGGCGATTCCATCATTCATTTGCACATCGCCTCGGAATTGAGCGTCGGTAAGTGATAGCTGGGCAGAGAAAGGTTCACTCCAGTCTAAACAAGCGCAGAGCTGAACTCACTCACAACCTCGGAGAGTTCCACACCAACCACGCCTACGAAGTGTAGACAGACCCGACACAAATGACGCCGTCGATGAGCGGAACGCGCCGACTCCTCCTCTTCTGCTGTCGCCAGTCTACACTATAAGGTTAAGGAAGTCTCGATGCAGCCTGTTTGTCGAGTCCTGGTATGTGAGAGGCAATTCGCCAACCGGCCGTTGGTGGTGGATTGGGAGGCTCCGTAGCGCGAGCCGATACGCTAGCTAGCACGCGTAAGATAAATCGACACTGGCGGTCTACGTATGGTTTCCTGCATTGTGAGTCGCCGAGGTAGAATGGGTCCTGAGAGCGAAAAGTACTGGAGGTGCCAGTTCTGGAAGAGAAGTGACTGGTCCGTGCGCAGTTGTCCGCACCAATGTGAGTTGCGGGGTTTGTTGAACGTGGGACTGAGGAGTAGCGGGGGCGGATAGACGACGCAAGGTCAGTCTACCGCAGAAATTTCATTGATCGACGAGGTAAGCCTATATAAATACAGGGAGAGGAGGGAGGGTAGCGAAGAAATGACTTTGAATGTTATCTCGTCGTGACGGCGTGAAGCAAGATTTGTCGTTTAGGCCTCCTCGAACTGAGACAAAGGTTGGAGGTGGATACGTCCATGGCACGTGCGTCGACGCGTTCGCCACAAGGGCAGAAATTCGACGGAAACCGACGCGTTCGCCGCTAAGGGCAGAAAAGCGGTCTAGATTGCAGGCCGCCACTCCTCGATACCCGCCTCACACTGAACTCGTGTAAATAGTTCTATTTAAACATCATTTCAAGCTCCGAACAAAATGCTCTGTTTGAAGCTGAGTCCCTCAAGGTCGACCTTTTTATGACCCTACACCTGTCTGCATCTGCAACGCAGATTAACGAATCTGGGAATGGCATCCTCGATCATTCTTGTTTAACCCGGTGAGAGAGCTGTCAATGCTGATCAGTCCTTTCGTCTTCATATGTACGCCATCTACTGTATCGTGCCCAAGCCTTCCCTGCAACTGCCTTTAGTATCGCCTAACTTCAACGACAGTGGCGATGGAAGATTTTGAAACCTTCATGCCCAGTATTTTGAGATCCCTATTCAGCCTATCCTGCCCGAAATGTCACCGATTCATCCACAGCCTGGGTCTTCGTCGCAATTGGCACGGGCGCTTAACGTGAGTTCATCGGTCGCCCGTGGCTAAGCGATCATGCCCTCACTACAAATGTAGCGGGAGGTGGCACCTCAAACTGCGCACGTCATGGCAGAGCGCTTATAGAATCTCCCCATCGACGCCGTAGAAGCTCTGCTCGCCACTGCCATGTGGCCAGTTCCAAGTTGGTTGTCTTGGGCGTGCAGGCGGAAGGAACCATCAATGGCTAGGATAGCGATGTCCAAAGACGTGATGGCAGGGGAAGACGGGGTTCGACACGGCGTTTATGGCCCCCTCATCCCAATCCAGAGGAACTACCCCAGCTGACAAGAGCGTGCTGACAGAACTTACCGCACACCACCCTGTAAACGCGCCATCCAAAGCGAACAGAATGGAGGAAATGGAAACCTCAAGGCGATCAGACATTGCTCTGCCATTCAATCGAATGATCCAAACTACTCACTAACCCAATAGAATCAAGGAAGGTACGTACAGTGTGCCCGAGTCATTGCGGTGCTTGACTAGTGGTCGAGTAACCGTCGATTCAAAACACTCCCCGGCGTCACCGCATCGAAAGGAGGCAGAATTCGGGAGCGATTGCAAGTGTCCGGTCAGCGATTAAATTCACTGCAGAAAAGAGTGTAACGGATAAGCAATGCTTGGCCGAGGAGGTCAAACCACACTACCGTTTTCGCCAATGACGCCAATTGCAATGACTCCAAATCCATACCTCGGGAAGCCACTGAGCTGGAAGGCAGCTAGAAATAGTAAGGCATGCTTGACACCCTTCATTCTTTGACAGGCTTCCCGACAGAAACCAATGGAAGAAGTAGTACCACAGCACTACAGATCACAGAATGTGTCCGAGGTTATGCCACACATGTGGTGGTCTACCACAAATGAAAAGCTGTCGATTGATAGAAGTGTGGCTCTTACACCGATGGCAAGGTACAGCGGACAAAGAAGGGATGGTCAGACAGCGGTGAAGGCGCTAATAAGCCCGGTAGACAGGATAAGTCTAATTGGGGAAGGCAACGTGGGGTGGGTTCTCGATGGAACGTCAATGCAATTGAGTCGGTGTCAATTATTTGACAAGGCCCTGTAAGAAGGTGTGGACATGATGCGCTCAGGACCACCCAAAAACCTGGAGACCACCAGATACACCGAATAGATCTGGATTTACACACTCTCTTAGGACTGAATACATTCGCCACGTTTCGGGCAGGTTCCTATTCCGTTGTAAGCACCACTACTCCTTAAAACATCCTTTCCTTCCTCTGATCGTTTGACTCGTCCCCGGGTTACACTTCCCATCCCGCCCCAAGCTTGACTCTGTCGATTCTGTTTGTATTTTCCGCGCTTCTCTGTGAGTATGTCGTTTCCGTACGGATGGCATTACCTCGCTGAGCGCTCACTACTCCAGAATGGCTATTGAGATCCCTGCCGATCGTCCACAACAGGTTGTGTTCGCCCAACGGTACCCCACGCCTTTGCCCCCAACCCTCCAGCATCATAATCGCATTCCCCTTCCTCCGTCACTCCCTGAAGGATTCCCAACACCCGTCCTTCATCCCATACTCAGTGCGGGCGCGCCACCTCTGTCCGATTCTTGGGACATGAGCACCCTTCCTTCCTGTCACACGACCATCGAGACTCAACAACCTCCATGGCTCGCACAACCCGCGACCTACCCGCCGCTCAGCTCAATGGCGATCCGTGTATTCGACGAAACCAGATTCAGGGAGAGCGAGCGGCCGATCGTCGTCTTCCCGAGCGATGACAGTGGCCTAGGAGTGGTCAGCGTCCGTTGTTTGTTGACCTCCTTGCATCAAGTCATCGCGTCGCAAAGCCATGGCGTATTGGGAGGTACCACAAGTCCGCTGGTATGGCGAGGGCTGGTTCCTAGCCTTGAGGAGAGGGAAGTTTGGATTTTACATGTCGGGTGATTGAACGTGACGGTCTTCGTTGAAGAGCGGTGGGATCATTCTGTATAATTTATGTCAAATATGGCACTCGCTACTCGTACCGTACTCCGTTAACATAGTTAATTACCATAGCTCGCCAGCCTTGTAGGCAGAAATCTTAAATTCAGCGCTGTATGTTCGCATTGTCCCAACGTAGTGTATCGGCAGGCATGAAAACTGAGAAACGTACCCGTCGACGTAGACGCTTCCGTTACGTCGAGGTTGGGCCGGGGAACGACGAACGAATCCGAATTCTGGAGTCTGGGTCAGGTGTAGCGTTCCTGCAGCGAAAGAAATTGTTTCACTCACCCACAACTGTCTAACTTATCGCAACGTTCGGAGAGCTGCGGGTGGCGTAACGGAACGAGATTTATATTATCCTGCGTTAAAGTACAAGGCAAAGGGCTGCGTGAAAAGGGAATTTTTCACCATTCACGAGATAGCAGCCACCTCGAAAGATCGCCAAGGCGGATTAGAAGGTTTCCACCGTCCAACATCGCATACGGAGTTTAGGACTCAAGCGCATCAGAGCCAGATCAGCGGACGTTCCTCCAGAACCTCCAGAAGGTGGGAGCTAAACGGGGGCGCACAGTACGAGAGAAAACGGCTTCCGAAGGTGCTAGGTTTCCAGACTACGACTCATGCGCCGTGGCCCGTCTCCAGAGTGATAGGGCATGCACGGCACAGGCGGAACCCCTGCGAGAGACGCTCCTTAGCGTATGATGCGCTTGGTTAAGCAAGGAGATGCGTGATATCCTTTCTATCCCGTGCCTTGTTGGTTGGGAAATTCGGATTCACGCAGAAGCAGCGCTCCGGTGAGAATCGACCCGTGAAAGGGTCTCATGAACGCGACCTTTCAAATACAGGGAGCACTTAGATGGAAACCGTGAATCTCAGTTCGCAAGAGAGCAAGGCTAACCTTACCCACAACTTCGGAAAGTCAAACGCATCGCCCACCAGCTGGTAGGCAGGGGATTGACCGTAGTTTTGCGCCTAAGCGACGGCACCATCGACGAAGACGCGTCGGTCACCCTCTCTTCCACTGTCGCCAGACACAGGTGTCCGACGCGCGAACTTGTCTTGTTTAGGCACCAGAATCGATAGCCTAACAAGTGAGTCCCCCATGCGAGATTGTATGAGCAGTCAAAACGCCTTTGCAGGAGCGATGAGAGCCAGAAGAGCCGACCCAGGAGAGGTGGGATGACGAGAGTATCTGGCCAAGAAGCGATTGCCAGCATTCCGGGTCCCAACAGTTACATAATTGAAGCTCCGAACGAAATGACACCCCACACAGCGCCAGGACCCCCCTATATGCCTAGGTACCCCCGATCTTTATGCGACGAAAATGGGTGGAAAAATCGGCTCTCCTCCGATACTTATGCGCCGAATTTGGACCAATTTGGGGACCATCTCCGATATTTTATGCGTCGTTTCTGGACCCGTCGCCAGCGACCTCCGATCTTCATGCGCCGAAAATGGGTGACCTGAGCAGAACCTCTCGATGGGGTTCAAGCCCTGAGTGAGATCTCATCCGTGAGTTTCGATGGCCTCCTTTGAGTCGTGCTTATACAAGACAAGCCTGGCCAACTGTAAGATTTACTCCAAGAGTAGGTACTGAAAGCAGATCAGCCAATCTCAGATGCCGGGACGC
>JANDKE010000801.1:0-19951 GCA_027627275.1 Coprinellus aureogranulatus | reverse complement strand
ATCCCACATTCGTCCAGAACTCGACGGACATGTTCAACGAGTTTTTCCCGAACGCTGAGAAGGCACTCGAGGAGAAGGTCAAGGCTGCCGTAGAAGCCGGTTCTGGAATCGGGGTGGGAAAGGCGAGGCCTCCAGCCGCGGGAGTAGGAGTGGGAGCAGGGGTGTCAGGCACGGGAAGTCCGAGCTTGACCGCTGCTTCATCGTCCAAGGCTTCTAGTCGTCCAGCTTCTAGTGCTGCGACTACGTCTTCGCCTACGAACACTGCCTCGTCGAAGGTGGCGGGGGGTTCCAAGTCGCCATCGACCACGACGTCCTCGCCAAAAGCTAAACCGAAGGCGAGTAAACGCAACAGTGTCAGCAAGAAGGCTACTAAGAGAAATGGGGCGAGTGCCTCGCCTTCCATGCCTCCATCGAATGCGACTACGTCAGCGTCGGGCGCGCCCAATACGTCTTCTGCGCCTACCCCTACGTCTCTCCCAGCTGCTTCGACTTCGACGGCTTCTGCCTTACCAACTTCATCTTCTGGGCTTTCTACCGGGATGGCGACCGCGACAACGACGATGGGTTCTGCGGATTCTGGACTTTCTGGAAACGGGACAGGGGTGGGTATCGGGACTGGTCTTCCGGTGGGTGTTGGCCAGGAGGTTGTAGGGGCTCAGGGTTACGGCATTGGAGTTGTTGGTGCCGTGGTGGACACGACCTTGGCCAAACCTCGTGTTGCACTTGGGCACGCAGTTGTTCAGGTACCGTCAGAGGTGGGTGGTTCTGGAGCTGCTGTCCTCCAGCAAGCAATGTACCACGCGCCACCGCCTGGCTCCTCTGGATCTGCGATGGGCTATGCGACCGCCCCACAGCAGGCTGGTCTTCCGCCACAATATTCTCACCAATACCAGCAATACCCTGAGCAAGTTCAGACACACCAGCTTCACCAGTCAGCATACCTACTCCCGTCCCACTCCCATGTTCAGTCCCCGGTTACGTCTCCTGTGGTGGATAACGCAGGGCGCTATCAAAGTCTAGCCATGGGTCCCCCTTCCCACCCTCCTCATTTAATGTCCATGGCTCCGGCTCAGTATGACGATGGCTCCGATACAGGGGGATACTATCCATCCAGTCATTATCCTCCCTCACTTGACTCTGTGCCTGCTGCCGGAACTTCCATGGCACCGAACAGTTTGGCTGGGTGGGCTGGGTGAGGATCAGTGTCGTGAGGTGGGTATTGTGATCGAGTGTAAACTTATATCCCCTCTTTTTCTATCTTTTCTATTTGGTGTTCTTTTTTCTTGCTCTTCGGTTTCTGGTTGAACAGTTTTATCCCGTCTTGTCAATGGTGTTTCCTTTCCAGGGCTTGTTGTCGGGTCCCCGCTGGGCTTCGTGCTGTCTAGTCATTTGTCGGCGATGTGCGTGTGATAGATTTCGTCGTCTACTGTTACTCGGTTTCTCTCATCTCTAGTTTCATTTACCTCGGGCTCCTTAGGTTTCTGGTCTTTTTCTTGCGATTGGGTGGTACTCAGAACTTTTTCCGGTCCGCCGTCTGCATATATCCCTCTTGTATTAAAATTATGTCGCGATTTCGTTTGCTCCTGTTTACGCAGTCTGCGCTCTTGGACCTTCCCTCTCTTCCTTCAATTTCTATTGTCTTCGCACTCCTGATCACGAGCTCTAGCTCTTCACTCCCGCCTGGGCTGTGATATCCCCGAAGCGAAGCGTAGGGCCTCTTGTATCATCTATATTTTCTACATGCACATGCTTCCCTCTCACTCTCACTACCCCCTATTACCCCCACCTTTCATCGATTACCCTTCCATGTCTATGCAGATACCCCCTTCCTTATGTTTCCTGCTGTTCGCGGCTGTATAGATCAATTGACCGGAACCCCTGATGTCGTTTAGCGCCCAAGCTGATCGCCTGTATCACTTTTGGCGCGCAGTGGCACTCGGATGCAATACATTGACCCCTTAGGCTCTCCTTAGTGAAGAGTAGGTCCTAGTCCCTGTCTTCCTGGCTAACGCACTTCTTCTACGGCCCGAGGAAGGTGAGTTCCGTCTTCTTTTGACTCTGACGACAAGAACCTGACGTTGTACTTTCCGTCTTCTAGGAGTTGCGAATCATTTTACCTTTAAGACCCAAGGTCATTTGAACGAGACGACAGACTGGCGCAGACGGGGTATGTTCCATGGCCTCTTTAGAAGACAACCTTTTGTGTAAATATCTCGTTCACGCAGCGCAAGGCAGTACAAGGCCTAAGCCCCAAGAATCGGTAGCTGAGTCAGTGCAAGTAGCAAAGGCGGGGAAGAAGGGCGTCAGCTGCAGCGCGACGAGGGTTTGGCGCTGATATCTACGCTCAACTGCCACTCGGGAAGGTGTTATTTTCTCGCGCTCCCTTCTACCCGCGCAATTCAAGGAGCCGACGAATCGCTCTTGCACTGCGCTGTGACCCTCTATTCAGCTGAAACGCAGAACAGCAGTTTGGCGCTGATGGACCCTCGCTCAATGCCCGCATGAGAATGCAATGCTATTGTCTGTGGGCATCAGGTACTCTCCCGGCATGCACTCCGACGATACTGCTGAGCGAATTGCGCAACCAGTTGGTGACTTTTTCTCAGCCTTGCTCAGTAGAAGCCCTCGTACGTCCATGGAGGTAGAACGATCGTGGTCTTCAATGACCGTGTCGTCCTCGTTTACAGATTTAGGCCGAAGGCGGCCAGGGCCTGGAATTACAAGAAACTACGCGAATATTATCCGTGAAAAGCGGATAGAGGCGGTTTATCGCCCTTACGGTAAGTCGCCATGTCGATAGTGAAAATCATCTTTTTCATTAACGAGAACTATCTTCCAGGTTCCCCGAACGTGTCTGTGTCCTGGGCGCAATTGAGTTTAGACTTGAGAGCCCTTCACAAATCACAGTGAGGGTTCGCGGACACTCTGTGCATGGCTTTCGAAGCCCTTCTCTCAAGGGGCACAAAGGTACCAGTAGGCTTTACCGAGGCGGTGAATTCAGAAGTGCTGTCCAACAGTCGGCTCGGATAATCTCCATGTTTTGTAATTCCATTCAGATTTGGGATCACAGCGACGGCATTCCAATAATCCGGCGGGACTGTCGACTTCGATTGATTCCATCCCCGCAATTCCAGGATCTGTGCTCTTTGTGCGCTGTACAACCTCCATAATGTGAGTCCTCGACCGCATATTTCCCCGATTCGACGTGCTTCTCTCGGCGCACCAAAGAGGGATAGGTGTGAACCTTTCTTGTCAGTGCCTGTTAGGGTAATTGGAATTTTCCGAAAGCCATCCAGAGCGCGTCGTCTGACTTGTTTCTTGTCTCAGGTTTCATCGCTCTACGGCCGTACGGCCTCCATGTCAACAGCGATGACGAGCTGCAGAGTAGTGAGGCGGGGTTGCCGAAAAAGAGGGCGCAAAAACCTATAAATACGGGGTAGTTTCAGCAGTTGGAAAGCATCGATCTCAACGACCGATACAACCAGCCTCTCCAGCCTCCTCAGCATCTCAACTACCTCAGTAGCCATGCTCTCTACCCTCGCCACCGTCGTCGCTCTCGCCTCCGCCGCTTTTGCAGCTCCCGCACCCGGGCTCGCTATTGAGGTTCCCGCTGCTGGTCCCCCTGGATTCAACATGTGAGTTCCATTCAATGGACGCTGTCTGCGACGCGTACTAACTCGGTCTCCTCTCATTCCAGCACAAGTCTTGGTGTCATCGGTACCGGATGCCCTCCAGGATCGACCTACTACGTCCTCAACCCCGAGAAGACTGCAGTCACTGTCACGTTCTCCGAGTTCTTCGCTGAAGCCGGCCCCGGTGTTTCGATCAGCAAGAACAGGAAACAGTGCCAGTTGACTCTCGGTGTCAACGTCCCTCCAGGCTTCACCTTCGGTATTGCCAACGTCGACTATGTGAGCTCCCCTCCTTTTCAGAGTCCATTCACTCTTCTGACGTTTGATGCATAGCGTGGCTACTACCAACTCGACCAGAAGGTCACCGCATCCCAATCCTCTCTCTACTACTTCCAAGGTCAACTCGTACAAGCTACCTCACGTTCCGACCTCGTTGGACCCGTCGACGGCGACTACTACACCTACCGCGACAGCTTCGACCTCGTCTCGACTGTGCAGTCTCCTTGCGGACAGGCCACCGTGTTGAACATCAACAGCGACGTCCGCGTCAGCAACTCACAAAACACCAAGGGTCAGGGCTACATTGCCACCGACTCTATCAACACTGGCTTGACCACGGTGAGTACACCACTAACGTTCTACTCACAACCTCTTCTAATATGCATCCCTCGCCTAGACATTCAACTTCCAGTGGCAGACTTGCACCAAGTAGATGCCTCGCATGAACGCTTCGCACTGATCTCTTTATTGTATTGGTATCTTGGCATGTACATACGCTCGCAAAACAAAGGCTATCTTTCTATCTCTCTAAATCGCCGTGCCCTAAAGGCCTGGAGTACCGCTAAATGTACACTTCGCTCATCCTGCAGCTGGAGTATGCGTCGTTCAATGTCTGTGAATTTCGAGGTAAATTTGGCTCCAATCGATATGTGAGGCATGCATACTTTCAATCGATAGCTTCAAATCTCTGTGGATGTATTGCACTGGTCTTTATCGAGCCTTTACGCCTTTCCACAGTCCAGAATCCCCAGTGGATTGCAAGGCAGAGTCGACGTAAGGCACCCGGCAAACTGCTGCCGCCGTGATTAATTCCCACGTTACTCCAACCTCTACGACATTTCCAAAATTTGAACAGTTGTTGCGCGCAAAGTCGGGCTTGCATCATCACCATTCCGAACATGGCCTCCACGTCGTCCTCGTCGCACCCTGCAGCCGACGCCGCTGCGACCTCGCTGGTCGAGCGCGCCCAAAACTTCGTGTCCGAGCACAAAAAGGCCATCTTGTTCACCGCTGCAGCGGTGACGGCCGCTGCTGGCGTGGCATATTACACCGCAAGCACCAGTCGTCGACCACCGAAGCCTGATGAGGAGAAGGGCAGCGAGGCTGGGAGTGTCTCTGGGAAGAAGAAGAAGAAGAGCAAGAGCACCAAGAAGAAGAGCAAGAGCCCAAGCGTGAACGACCCGAACGGACCTATTCTGGAGGAGAGGTCACCGAAGGCCACGGTTTCGGAGGGTGGCGGTATGTGCTGGCATGCAATGTCTAAGATGTAAACAGGCTAAGGCTTGGCTATAGATGCTTTGGATCTCACCTTGAGCGTGGAGGAGATGGTTGCTCTGCCCGAAGAGGTACGTCTGTTTCAGAGACTATTGTTGAATCCCGCTAATAGCCATGTAGACGAGAGCAAAGTATGCGGCGGCGTTCAAGTCCCAGGGCAATGCAGCGTACACAGCGCGGAACTTCCAGGAAGCAGCAGGGTGGTACACCAAGGCCATCGCGGTAACACCTAAACCCGAACCGGTGTACTACAGCAATAGGGCTGCATGCTACGTCAACTTCAACCCCCCAGATCACGAGAAGGTTGTCAGTGACTGTGACGAGGCGCTCAAACTCGATCCCAACTACGTCAAGGCTCTGAACCGACGCGCAGTTGGCTTGGAGGGACTTGGTCGTCTCACGGAAGCTCTTCGTGGTATGCCTGTTCTTGAAAATGCTCGTGTGATAAGGCTCAATCGGTATGCTAGACTACACGGCGGCTACCATTCTCGACAAATTCAAGAACGCCAGCACAGCTGCTGCCGTCGAGCGTGTCTTGAAGCAGATTGCGACGCAAGAGGCTGCGGAGTTGATGAAGGACCGACAGAGTAGGCTCCCGTCGCATACATTCATCCAGGCCTACTTTGCCGCCTTCCGACCCCGCCCCCCTCTCGAGCTCCCCGAAAGCCACTCTACTGGTGATGAGACCCTCAAGCTCGCTTTTGAAGCTTTGGAGGCTGCAGACTACCCTCATGCATTGACCCTCGTCAACGAGGCCATCGCTCAGGGTATCTCGTGGGATGCTGGCAAGGCTGAGGCATTCAACCTCCGGGGTACCTTCAAGTTCCTTGTTGGCGACATTGAAGGCTCAAAGTCTGACCTCCAAGAGGCCATCAACATCATGCCTTCCTCGACCCAGTCTCTGGTCAAGATCGCTTCAGTGCACATGGAGCAGGGTGACCCTACGAAGGCGTTCGAGTGCTTCGAAGAGGCCATCAAGCAGAACCCCAATGACCCCGATATCTACTACCACCGTGGTCAAGTTCTCTTTATCATGAGTGACTTTGAGAAGGCAGCAGAGAACTACCAGAAGAGCACTGAGTTGGACGACAAGTTCGTGTTCTCACATATCCAGCTCGCTGTCGCCCAGTACAAGGCTGGAGACACCGGTGCTAGCATGAAGACTTTCAGGCGGACGTTGTCGGCGTTCCCTCACAGGAGCGAGCCACATAACTACTATGGTGAACTCCTCCTTGACCAACAACGGTTCCAAGATGCCGTTGAGAAGTTCGATAAGGCCATTGAACTGGAGAAGCAGAAGTACGTGACTAACTCCGCGTTATACGTCCCTTTACTTATCTTTACTCTCGTAGGCCGACGCCCAACGTCCTCGCTCTCGTCAACAAGGGTCTTGCGCTCTTCCAATGGAAGCAGGACATTGCAGCCGCCGAGCAGTGCTGCAACGAAGCCTTGGAGATCGACCCTGAGTGTGAAGCGGCGATCGCAACTCTTGCTCAGCTGAACTTGCAGCAGAGTAAGATCTCGAACGCTATGGAGATGTTCAAGAGGCAGGCTGAGATTGCCAGGACTGAGCCCGAGCTCATCAACGCTTTGACTTATCAGCATGTGAGTGCATATCGGTCCGGATTCTGACCCGCCGTCACTGACCATATCTTCAGGCCACTGCTTCGCAGCTCGAGTTCCTCAAAAACTATCCCGATATGGCTGCCCAGCTCAACGCTCTTGCTCGCGGCATATAAATGTTCCTGTCTTCTGCAGCTCTGTTTGTATAGATCAAAACACATAATCGCGGACTTACCCATTGCCCTCGTCAACTTCTCTCATATGCTGTATGCTGCCTATCACTCTGGATTCCTTGCGACTGCGCCAAATTCATTCACACTCTTTTACCGTTCACACCTTGACCACGACACCTCCTGCCTGCTTATCCTTTCCTCATACCGAACTCTTAGTTAGCCATCCTTTACCTACACGTATTTACTAGTGCTTGGTTCCCTGCTTCGTTTGTTGATTGTTCTCGCTATCCTGTGTGCTGACTTCAGTCAGCCTCACTTCATTCAAGGTCTCTGCGCAACCTCAATCTTCCTTGGTTTGTATTACATTATCGACGCAACTGTTTTAGATAATAGCAATCTCCACTCAACTCTCCGCCTTTTTGAGGGTCACTGGAATGGTATCTGTGAGTCTGCAATTGTCTGGATCAGGAAAGTGGAGCACAAGGTGAGCGCTTAGTGGAGCCTCTCAATTTGGATGTGTTTGCTGATAAGGAAGGAGTAGGCGCTCATGTGTTCCCGCGCGACTCGCGTTCTTTTGACCTTGTACCCTCAAACTCCCTCTAGCCTTTGAAGAACTGCGACGGTCGGCGAAAAGCTGGCCTCTTCCTAATGAACAACTGACCATTCCAGACATAACGGCGTTCCTCCGCCTCCCATGGACAAAACCCGATGGTAGGTAGCCGTTCGGCCGTCCTCAGTCGAGCAACGGGAGAATGGCGAATGAGACACGATCAATGGCCGCTTGAGAACGCAAAGAAGGCGGCCTTTGCCTCAAAAATCTCTCAGACAAGAAGCGCCAGACGCCTGGATACACGGTGCGTGCCAGTCGCGTCTCTCAGAAGCCCTCCTCACAGCATACCAGACGGAGATTATAAGACTATGGCGGCGTCTAGCCCCGTTTACGATGGTCAGACGGTACACCATTTCTAACGCGTGTTATCCTAGCCGCCGCTGTATGGGACGAATATGAGGCATAGAACGCGCGAATTTTATCCGGTTATGGTTCGTGTGGGCGGTTGGTATAAGGCGGTTTAACGCCTCAAACCCTCAGGTACGGAAATCCTCAATCAATTCGAACTAAATTCGCTTCTTTATGAGGATCTGCAGCGGGATCGTCAGCGTAAGCGTTCTGTTCCTGCGGCTGTCCTTCTCTATATTACGGACGCCAATTAAGCACTGGCCCTTCACAGTATCACAGTTCTGCGGTGAGCAACAAGAGGCTTGTTCGACATGCGCGCCTCTTTAGTACCGCTTTCGGTCCCAGGCAGGCCTCGAGCGGTGATTTAGGAAGCCTTCCTACCGCAATAGTCGGCGATACTCCACGACGCCCCCATCAAATCAGGCGCGCCTGGACGCAAGTCGGTGCAGGCCTCTCTCTGTTTTCGTCATGTGTCTTCTACTGACTCCTCCGCATTCGTGCCTCGTTTACTACGTTAGGGAGGAGTTAGACCGATTTCCAAGAGGATGGCGGTACCGAAGAGCTTCCATCCCGCCGCCTTGCGCCCTCGACTTTGTTACCCTGTTTTCCGTGCCCGTGAGTTACTGTGCGTTCACGACGCGTCTCGGTGGGATATTTTCCCGGTTTGTAGCGCTTCTTTGGTTGCACCAAGCATGATAAGGAACGGACACTCTAATCCCATGAGCAAGGTACGTTTTTCCAAGAAGGATTCTCCGGATCCGCGCACCAGGTCCCAGTCCTCTGACGCTTTCAAGTTTCTTTGTTCAGAGCATGTCATCGCAATCTTTGAGACGAATGCAGCACGTCACGACACTTCCTTTAGCAGAAAGCCAAGAGGACTGGAAGGGAAGCCAAGACCACTCGAAAACGTATTTAACCTGAGGAGGACGAGCGGTTGAACTTCAGTACCCAGTACTACAACGACAGCCTCCTTCCTCACTCCTACAACAACTATCGACATGCTCAAGTCTCTTGCTTGCATCTTCGCTCTCGCTTCCGCAGCGATCGCTGCTCCGGCCCTCCAAGTCGAAGTTCCTGCGGCCCCACCGCCAGGCTTCAACATGTATGTTGATGTCCTCTTGGGTTTCGCGCTTCGCGACTTCCATCTACTCCTCATTGATCTCTGACATTTGTTGTCCCCTCGCACAGTACCTCGCTCGGTGTTATCGGTACGGGTTGCCCCCCTGGGTCTACCTACTGGGTTCTCAACGGTGAGTAGCGCATCTCCCCATCTTGTATTTTCGGAGTAATATAGACTGATTTCCTCGATTTTAGCCGACAAGACCGCGGTCACTGTCACCTTCAGCGAGTTCTACGCGGAGGCGGGCCCTGGAATCTCCATCAGCAAGAACAGGAAGCAGTGCCAGTTGACCTTCGGTGTCAGCGTCCCTCCTGGCTTCACCTTCGGCGTCGCTAGCGTCGACTACCGTGGCTACTACCAGCTCGACAGCAAGGTCACCGCAAGCCAGTCCTCCATCTACTACTGTAAGTCGACTTTGTTGTGCGACCTCTTGTATCATGCACTAACGGGGATTCTCAACAGTCCAGGGTGAAATTGTGCAAGCGACCGCACGGTCGAACCTTGCAGGGCCTGTCGACGGCAAGTACTACACTTACCGTGACCAGTTCGACCTCGTCTCCACTGTGCAGTCGCCATGCGGGAAGAGCACAGTCTTGAACATTAACAGTGACGTTCGTGTTAGCAACTCTGCGAACACTAAGGGAGTTGGATACCTTGCCACCGACTCTATTGATACCTCTCTCGCCACGGTAAGTATGAGGTGCAGCGCTTCGATGGTCACGGTACTGACATCGCCACTAGACCTTCAACTTCCAGTGGCAGGTTTGCAAGTAAATCACCCTGACTGCGGGTCTCTGGGTTCGAGTACGTGACTCATACGGCTACGATATTGATACCAAGCTTCTGCACAAATGTAATTTACTGTACGAAAAAGCTACGATTTTTTTCTCTCTCCCCGTCTCCCTCAACATTCCTGCTTTTGTTAAAGCCCCATTGGTCTGATAAGATCTCAAGCGATCGTTCCATCCTGCACAAGCTCCCTGATCTTGGTGAGAGTACTCTCAACATTGGCCCCCGCGAGTTTGTTCAACTCGGCCGGATCCCTCGAGCCTTGGCTCGAGCTTCCGCCCGCGTAACAAAGAGTAAGGATGAGCTCGTTGGATTCGTCGTATGAAATGATGTTGGAGATCGTGGCTTTGTTATCGCGCTGAACGGCGTACGTCTATGTCGGGTGACGGTGTCAGTCAGCCAGTCTCCAGTCACAGATCGCGGTTGCATAAAACATACAAGGACGTTCGGGAAGAGGGTGAGGTCCTCAGTGATCTCGGGCTTCCCACTGAACGACAACATTGCGAGCTACCTACACCAGAGAATCTCGTTACATGCTGTACAACATTGGAAAAAAGTCTGCTGCACCCACCACATCGCTCGAATCGTTGATGATCTCCGCGGACTCCAAGCCTTTGANAAACTTCGCCGGGTCCCTTGCTTTCAATTCCAAACCTTTCCAGACCTGCTCCGCTGTGAGCTTCACGGAGGCTCCCTCCGGGTTAACCTTACGGCTGGCGGCAGAGTTTGCTACGAACATGGTGCTGTGAGGGATAAAGGAAAGGGGTACAAATCTTGGCGTGGTATGNCAACCCTCTCTGGTTTATAACTCGCTCGGNGTCTTCACAGTAAGAAGCACCGTGACGGGAGTGGCGTAGGGATATGGGTCAGGAGGACCTCCACGGAGACTATCCGAATAGACTCCTTGGTGCATCGCTCGTCATCATGACGCTTGAAGGGGCACAAAGTCTAATAAAGTCGAGCAACGAGGCTTCCTAGAGCTCTCCACATGATCGTTCGCAACCTATACAAAGCAATCCAGAGCTCTTTGTGCCCCAAATACTTTTCTTGGACGAATCACAAGGCCATTCACGCCTATAGTCCTTACGTATGTTCTACCAGGGCCCTTTACGAGATGGATCTTGGCAACAGGTTTGTTCTGGCAAGCACTGGCATCTATGGGGTTGACCAAGGTCGAGACTCCATCGATTGTGCAGTCTATCATTAGACGGCTTCGATTGATAGAGTTATCGATAACCTATGTGATAGGCAGCTCAGTGGGGTAGGCTCATCCAGAACGCGCTACTCCAATGACTGTAACACCCCTTAATAAAGAGTCTCGCTGAATTAGGCGCCCGTGGGCGTGCGCGCATGGGCCCAACTGCTCGCGCCACTTGGCTGCCTTATGACGGTTTTCAGCTAGATAATACACCGGACACCTTTGAGTATTAGGTTCTGGTTGTGAATGAGGCCATCCTCTCCGCTTGGCACTGTGAATTGTTAGAAGGGTTTGTCGAAGTTCAGAAGGACATCACACGATTTGATATCGATACGAAGATCCCATCAAGTGTAACGTATTATGCAAAAGGGTTATTATTGGTTCTTGCCCTCTTAGAATTCTCTGCCTATACCAGAGCCCATTACACACAAAAGCCCAAGTAATCGCTCTGTTCTGCCCTGGCTCCCTAACGTTGTTCGGGGCATTGTCGACACTGTTTCCTTCGAGTTTGTTCATATCCCTCACCCCATGCATTTCGTCCCTCGCGTGCTCATTCGGGGCGCATCCCGTGGAGCAGTGTGTAAATTAAGCCGGTTCTATCTGTTATACGAAGGGCATCCTAGATGGAAATTGACCCTTCCCGGTGGACGCAGGTAGGCCTATATTTGATGGTTGGAGGATTGTACAATATGGCGACTCATGTAAATAGAAAGCTATACCAAAACGCATCAAAACGTTAGAGAAGACGGTCACCACTTTGGCCCACATAGATTTACCACAGAACGACATCTCGCGGGTCACCTGTAAAAAGTGGAATCATTTTGAGATGAAGAGAGCAATGCCTGCTGTGTCCTTGTGACCTCGGTGAAGTCCAAACCCTTGATGGACCTCGGAGGGCATCTGGCTGTCATCTCCAGGCCTTACCAGACTTGCTCAGCGGTGATCTGAAGTGCGCCAAATTTTGCTGAGAACATAATGAAAAGGTTGATCTGCGAGTACTTGGCTCTGTGTATTTGCTGCTCAGGTTCGTCGACTCTAGATCTAAACACCGTAACACGCTAGCTGCTATCGATACATTCAGAACCTTCTCGGGTGTGGCGCATGCAATGGAATCAGTAGAATCGCCAGAGTAAGTATTCAAAGTGATGAAGGGGACAAATATATGTATGGCGTAGGTAACCCTGAAACAAGGTACATAGGCTAAAAGAGTCGAGAAACGAGGCATCCTGCAGGCCGCCACATGATCAGAACCCGCTGTACAAAACAATAGAAGGTCTGGCTCAGTAGTTCTGTCAGGAGGTTGATCTTCTGATATACCTCTACAGCCCTTACGAGTGGACCCTGATCGGCAGGATCATGACCAGAGGGCCGGCAGGCATTGGGATCGATTGTCGCTCCATTGATTCACGAGATTCCCGATGCAATAGTTGGTCCGCGCAGCATTAGCTTGTGCAGTCGATGCGCTCAATAGTGAGGTCATCTTCGAGCTTCTACCCAGCAATTTAGTGATGTCGGCTTTGCTTGTTGAAATAGGCGCCCGTGCGCGTGAGTCAGGTTGGTCAGGTCATCATGATGTTGGCAGTGATGTGCTCTTTCGGCAAAGGCCGAACATCATGTTGTCCTCTTCCACCATCAAGGGCGCGTCTGGTACGCGTTTATAGCACCTCCCTCTCGGCGCATTACACGGAAACTGGGGCTTATCGGGCGAGTACGAAGTCATCCATCATCTCCGTCCTGGCATGTAGGATTGCAGACCAGCCCGGCTCTAGGCGCCCGAACAATCTAGGCGATGATTGATATCTCGGCGCGGGAGGGGAAAGAGGGGAGAGAGAGGTTGCACCCTCTGCCCTACACAGGACAGGCCTGACCTCTGAAGATGTGCCACTTCCCGGGTACTCGTGAAACCGCCTCGATGACTCTCGAAATCTACACACGGACACCCTCGCCGCAAGAACTTTAGCGGGATGCTTGCCAGGTGACACCAGAGCAGGCCAAAGAAGAGGGAAACCCAACGACATGGCCTCCGAAGAAGCCGGCGAATGAATGGTCGCCGTCGCAGAGCGCTCCTGGACACGCGGCCTTAAAGCTTGTTTAAAGGAACCAAGCAAGCACGCGGGAGCTCTTTTCAGCTCAAACGCCCTCGGCATCACTGCACTTGCAGAGAACCACCAAGGTATGATCCATAATGCAAAGTAAATTGTCTCCGTTGACTTCCATGGCTGACGGAAACCTTCAGCACGCACTGGATCAAGGTTCGAAATAAGTCGAAAGCCCTCTGCGTTTCTCAGGAGGCAACTCTCCTGCCCCTTCTCTCTCGACACACTGCCGATGGAATCCTATCTTCGGCGTTTGAGACTTGCTATGGGGCGCGAGCTTTATCCGTATTTGCAACTGAAAGGCGTACTGTCGAAGCTCTATCTCCAAGTTATCGCCATCCGCTGTGAGCGATTATGCGGCCTGAGCATCCCGGTTCCACAGAGAACAAGACCTACACGGGCCATGACATCTCCTCCCGGGTGCCGCTCGATAACAACCATTTCACAATATCACATTTTGGCGCCTAGCACAGACGTGCTCATGTTGGACGTATAGTGCCCGGCTCGAAACTTGCAACTCGAAGTGCCTACGGTAATCATCTTGGCTTTGGTTCTCTTCTCGCGTTCCTTATTTCATCGCAAGTCCTATGACCCGATCAAGCGCCGACAGCTGTATGTGCCCTTCCTCACAGCACGGTCCTGAAGGTAAAAAGTGCTGGAAACTTCCTAGCCGGCGACCTCATTTTTCCGTGCTCAAG
The DNA here is from genome assembly GCA_027627275.1 of Coprinellus aureogranulatus. Taxonomy (NCBI): domain Eukaryota; kingdom Fungi; phylum Basidiomycota; class Agaricomycetes; order Agaricales; family Psathyrellaceae; genus Coprinellus; species Coprinellus aureogranulatus. The sequence continues at coordinate 6,170 of JANDKE010000801.1, read as the reverse complement.
TAGCTTCTCTCGGCGCACCAATCTGATGCTCTGTCCTTGTGGAGTGGGAGATTCACAGGTCTGGATTGTGCCATCGTGTAGATGAGGCGGACATCTAAGGCGCTCCTTGCAGCTTCAAGGCGAGTATATCCGAAGATGGTCGGCGACGCCTTGCATCTTGGTGTTAGTGATCAGGTGAGCCGCCCTCCGTCTGGTTATTACTCGATTTTTAGCTGCTAACTTTGAATAGTTTTCCATCTTAAACGCTGTACAGAAAATGTATAAAGGCATTGTAGCGTAACTGCGAAACTATCGTCGCAGAGGACCTACTCAACTTCGATACTCTCCCCTCTCTTACGATGCTTGCTGTACTCGCTACAATCCTCGCTTCTGTGTCGGCTTCGTTGGCCATACCTGCTGCTGGAACCCCACTCGCGGTCCCTACTCCACCTCCCCCAGGCTTCAACATGTGAGGAGCATCAGCACACTTAAAATGGAATACTGACTGATTTCTTTCGTGGTTAGCACCAGTCTCGGTGTCCTCGGGACGGGGTGCCCCAACGGAACCACTTACTATGCCCTCAATCGTACGCATTGCTTCTCTTCTATCCTCACAGTCCCTTAGACTGACGATGCATGCAGCTGAGCGTACCGCTGTGACTGTAATCTTCAGCGAGTTCTACGCAGAAGCAGGCCCCGGGATCCCGATCAGCCAAAACAGAAAGTCTTGTCAACTCACCCTCGGCGTCGCAGTCCCTTCTGGGTTCTCCTTCGGCGTAGCCACGGTCGACTACAGAGGTTTCTACCAACTGGACAGCAAGGTCACTGCTAGCCAGCAATCCATTTACTACTGTGAGTTTTCACCCACCCCTGCCTACTAGATTGGTTGANNGCTGATGCTATGCTCNCCATTGCGATCTNTCTCTAGTCCAGGGGGAAAAGATTCAATCCACGGCGCGCTCAGACTTAGTGGGGCCAATCGACGGTGACGAATACACATTACGTGATTATTTCGACCTTGTTGCAACTAACCAGTCGCCATGNGGAGTCGCGACTGTGCTGAGCATCAACAGCGACGTTCGAGTGAANAATGTCAATAACACCAAGGGNAGTGGATACCTTGCCACTGACTCGATCGATACGGCTTTGAACACGGTAAGCTTGCTGGTCGTCTCGCTGCAGTTTGCCTGACANTANTGTNNTCTAGACATTCAACTTCGCTTGGCAGACTTGCACGAAGCCGCCGAAGCCTTAGACGGTTTCCGGGGGTCTAATTGGGATCTATCTGCTTTCACTTTGTATGGGACTNAGGGANATTTGACATTGTACTTGTACTCCACTCGAACACGAGGAACTCGACGGGAATAACGATTAGNATGCNNCTTCCCTTTCATCTATCTGGCGTTTCAGCCTAGTACCGCATTTCACCACCNACGCGTGCAAACCCGGTGATTATGGCTCTGNNCNAACTGACACTAATTTGCGGCACAAANTGNATGCGCTGCTAAACATTGATTTGAGCTNTAANGATAGAACTGGCGATCATCGCACCTCCTACGGTGAAAAGNAAAAGGCGGCGGAAGGAAGACGGAAAACGAAGTCGAGACTATACAAGACAAGGAGAGAAAGACAAGGGTACAATAAGATAAGGTAAAAAAGGCTGAGAATGGTTTATGGTTTACGAGAACTTCCACCTGTTTCCACAGACGGTGCAGGTGACAAAGGTGGTCATAGGTTCATCGGCGCTCCGGGTTTGCGCTTGCCTGTACCTGCACTTCCTCTGAATGCATAATCAGTTCCTGATTCCCAGATTTGGGGTCAGAAAGGCTCACCTGCTTGCATTTCGAGCACTGGAAAGCCTCAGTCTCAGCCTCAGTCTCTTGGGCGCTCAGACTCTGGAAGAGATTGTCCTCCTTGATCTTCTTCAGCGCGGCTTTCTGCTCCTCGCTAGCCATCTCCTCGCTCGTCATTACTGCAAGTTTCTTGGCAGGAATCTCCCCGCTGACGACGGACTCCCTGAGCTCAGGGTTGTTCTTGTCTTTGAGGTTGACAAAGAGGGAACGAATTTTGTTGCGGTACTCGCCCGCTGTGGAGGAGCCGTGGTTGGTGAATACTGCCAATTCCACTTCCTCAGCGCGTTTGGCGATCAGCTCCGTAGCTATAAAGGCGTTTGGAGAAAGGGGATATCGGCAGAGCCATGTCAGTCAAAATAAGCGCCCATGAGAACATTGGACGTACGAGCAGGGGAGTCGCTTGCCAATGCATCGTAGATGAGCTCCATGCACTTGTCTCGAACGTTGTCCCTCGTCGTCCCTCTGAATCCATCGGTCTTCGACGTCCTTGGGGCACCATTGCCACCTGGGGTGTTCGGTGTCTTGGGCCCACCCTTCGAGCTCGACGCAGCGACGTTGGTGTTGATAGCGGATGGCTTCGGCGTTGGGGTGCTCGCTGCGGACTTTCCGCCTGCAGGCTTCTGCTTGTCCACCGTCGTCTTCCACTTCTTCACGAGCTCCTTCGCTGCATTGGCAACCTTGACGGATTCATGTTGGCGGAGCTTCCCTACCGCGAGACCGGCTTTGCTTTCCTAGATTCGATGGGATACGTGCGGTCGGTTGGCCGTCGAGGGCAGNTCAATGTGNAGATGGTGGTGGTAGGAAAGAACGATACAAGTCAGATAAGGTTCAAAGGAGAAACGTGAAGGACTCACCCTTAATATTTGCTCGTTGATNACGAACTCGGTCTTCATAATGTTCATGATGCTCAGGATGTCCTGAACGGNNATCCATNAGCNNTTCTTGNGCCTTCACNNNGGACTNGACGCATACNTACCTCNTCATTCTTTTCGTTGATAGCNGCNTGCAGCCGCTTCACATTTTTCTTTAACTCTACTGCGTCGCTCATCGTGTGCAGACTACGTGGNGATAGTAGGGAAGAGTCCGCGGTGGCGTGGGCTATATGCTACTAGTAACAAAGAATCCCGCCTTTTACAGTCACCCTAATATCCGATTCCAGCACAGAATCCGGGAAATCGCAGTAGCGGAGCTCGTCGTGGTCGTCGTCGAGGAGGAAGCGTCGTGTCGCGTGCAATTCCAGTGGCGACGACGCGTTAGCCAACGCGGAACAAACACGGAACAAACAATGGTCTGTGACCGAAATCCTGAGCGGTGAGTTCGCAACCTCCCTCACTTGCTCTCGACCATCATGACGACCGCTGGACTTCCTCCACTAGAGCCTCTCCTCAAACGCAACGCAAAACGGACATGGGACGTTTTTGCTGCAGAGTACGACGACCTGAATCTGAAGGATGAGGAGTCCAGGTAGGTGTTCTGTTATATTCCGGGTATATGCAAGTCTAATGGCGTGGATAGCACCAGACTAAGGCTTGCCGTGAAAATCAACGACGAATACAAAGACTACAAGGCGCTTCCATCGACGTTGCTAGCCCAGCAGGGCGCAGTGGGTCCTGCACGACCAAAGGAGGCACGGAAGATGATCACGGCAGGGGGCGAAGGTGCGTTTTCGCGCTGTACACGGTTTCGACCTTGTCTAAGACCATTCAGGCATCGACGCCAGCACATCTCGAGCTATTGCAACCATCGACAAAACCCCAATCCAACAGCCTTCAACATTCTCATCCTCTTCAGCACTTTCCAAAGCGCTCGCTCTTCACAAGCAAACCCACACCATTAAACCCAAATACCACCCCGAATGGCAGCTCAAACGCGTTATTTCTGGCCATCTTGGATGGGTGCGCAGCGTGGCAGTGGAGCCAGGGAACAAGTGGTTCGCAACGGGAGCTGGGGACAGGGTCATCAAGATTTGGGATCTGGCGAGTGGAGAGCTCAAGCTGAGTTTGACGGGACATATCAGCACGGTCAGAGGGCTGGCTGTATCGCAAAGACACCCGTATTTGTTCAGTTGTGGAGAAGACAAAGTGAGTCCAAAGCCATTTGACTGGAGTTGCAAACTGACGGGGAGTAGATGGTGAAATGCTGGGACTTGGAAGCCAACAAGGTCATCCGACACTATCACGGCCACCTCTCTGGTGTCTACTCCCTTTCACTGCACCCCACCCTCGATGTGCTCGTAACGGCTGGTCGAGACGCTTCCGCCCGCGTCTGGGATATGCGGACGAAGGCCCAAATCCACGTTCTGTCCGGACACACTGCTACAGTTGCCGACGTCAAGTGCCAGGAGTCGGATCCTCAAGTCATTACTGGCAGTATGGATAGCACTGTGAGGCTATGGGATCTCGCAGCAGGCAAGACGATGACCACCCTCACTCACCACAAGAAGAGCGTCCGTTCCCTCGCTATCCATCCCACGGAGTACTCGTTTGCATCAGGCAGCGCTGGAGGGAATAACATCAAGAAGTGGAAATGCCCTGAAGGAACATTTGTGTTCAACTTCAGTGGGCATAACGCGATCATCAACACCATGAGTGTCAATGCGGAGGGCGTATTCTTCAGCGGAGGTGACAATGGCACCCTCACATTCTGGGACTATGGCACTGGCGTTCCCTTCCAAAACCTTGACGATATTCCTCAACCCGGATCGCTGGAAGCTGAAGCAGGCGTGTTCTGTTCAACATTCGACCAGACAGGGACGAGGTTAATCACTGGNGGTGCTGACAAGACGATCAAGGTGTGTGTAACCTCTNGTCGAGTGAACGCACCTGACAGTTATGGTCCAGGTCTACGCAGAAAAGTCATAAATCCTGCTTTCTGTTTNCCCTTTCCATCTATTGTACTACCAATGCATTCTTTTCCTCTCCGGGTCGTCTACATTTCACTTGGGATATTGTGTGCGCTTTGAGGCTCAATCATCGATGGACGGTGCGTTGATGTTCATCTTTCGTTTTTCGCCTCATACCTCGGCATCTTACATAGAAGACGGAATGGCGAAATGATGTTAGCGAAGTGTCATTAGGGTGATAGGACGTGAGGACAGGTAAGTACGACTACAACAAATATACGAGATGGTTAACCGCAGACTGTGACTATAACGTCGTGATAGGTAAGTGACCGAATCGAAGTTCCTGGCTAAAGTGAAACGAGCGGCTGAAGGGGCATAGATGATAAGGAGTGTGAGTGGTTTCCAAGATTAGAGAGAAACTGGTGTACAGCGAAGATGCAAACAACAAACATGATTAGGAGACGAAACTGGTCNAACGAGCGAAGATGGCTGCAAGCCTTNAACATATCATAAATAATACAATCCGCGAGGATTGGCATTACCTCCTCCCTGCGTCCCAGTGTACGCCAATGCTTTCCTCCGTTTCACTTTCGTCTGAATNGGATTCGATGTACCGCGTCAAGCGCAGATTTCCGATACCATTCGACTCCAGTTCGTCCCTGCGCGCTGACGCGTATGCAAATTCAGCCGACTGGCCGTCCTCGACNACATCATCAGGCTCCTGCGCAAATCCGTCCCCAAANCGAGACGTGAAGGTATTTCCNAAGTCNGTGCTCATGCTCCCTTCGGTCGCGACNCGAGAGCTGAAGGACATGGTNTAGTTGTGGCCTCCATACAACTCCGCAGGGTAGTTGACACCGAGGTTCTGCGGTGTAGCNGGNTCAGAGTGNAAGTACGGCTTCCGNAACTCGCCATATACGGCCTCTTGGATCGTCCCTTCCTCTTCCCCNGAGCCGTCCTCGTCGCTGTCCTCAGCGTCAGGAGGCACCCACCGCTGATCTCTCGCACANATCTTGGCGAGGATACGCANCGATTCAAGGCGNTTGCGTTCCTTCGCCTTTGCCTCTGCATCTTCCGCANNCNNACTCCCATTCGCTGCGGTGGCAGGCTTCTTACTCGTGGCGCCGCTGGTACTTGGCCTAGCGTCCTTGGCGTGGACCTTTTTGCTTGCGCTGGTGCCTCCNCCNGTCTTGGGTCTTGCATAGCCGGTGTTACTAGCGGAGAAAGCGCGCTGAGGTGGAACGGCNGGAAGGGGAGGCAGAGGCGTTGGGACGCTCACGGTCCTCACCGGAGAGCGTGTTTGGGAGGGGAAGGGTATAGATGCGGGAGAGACGGGGAANACAGGGACAACCTGNCTTGNGGATTGTGCGTGGGGGTCTGGTAGGGAGGNTGCNCGGTGTGCGACAGGAGGTACGAGGTGGGGCGACGGAATNGGATGTATCGCGGGGCCGTATACGGATACTGGGGGCGATGAGGGTCTCGAGGTCGTAATGAGC
>JANDKE010000800.1:0-19978 GCA_027627275.1 Coprinellus aureogranulatus | reverse complement strand
CTACCCTTGATACCCCAACCACCCCAACCGCCCCATCTATCCCTGATGACCCGAGAGTCTCCTTCTCCTCATCACTCCGGCGTCCTATTGAGGCAACCCAGGATCTTCGTTTGGCGCAAGCCAACGCTCTTCGGAGGCGGAGGGGCTGTATCTAAGGGTGGAAGCCCTATTAGAGGAGGTATCCGAAAAGCGAACAAGCCAAGGTCAAGTCGGTGGAGAATGTCAAGCTTGCCCTTGCAGTGTCCGCCTCCCCGCCTCCGAAGACAATGCTAACTAACCGATTGTCAGCGTAGGCTTCACTCTAAGTATGATTGCCTACCCTTGATACCCCAACACCCCATCGTTACCGAAGAGCCCCCAATCCGAATCAGCATTGCACCACACCTCAATCACAGCCGAGTCGTTCGGGTACCCTCTTCAGGCAGCACACGACCTTCATTCGACCAACGGCAACCTGAACGAGCCCCGCTTCCAGGGCGGAGGCGCTACCAGTAATGTCAAAGCACGAACCTGGGCCGAGCAGAGGAGTGTTGCCTAGGATCAAGGTTCGAGTGGGGGGTATCAAGAAGCAAGAGGGGTGCCAAGGATAATCGATGACTACTCGAGGACTGGTAAGCTTAGCCTAAGCCTGAAGTTTCCCCGTCTTCCCCGCCTCCGAAGACGAATGAATATTCATAGGTTGACTGACGCGTTGACGCCACGGCGCTTCAACGCACTTGCTCCACCGTCAGCTTCGCTCCAACTATATGATTGCCTACCTCTGTCAATGACACCCCAGAACCCAACTGTACATCGTTCGTGATGAACTGGGGAGCTTCTATCGCTCAGGTCTCGCTTTGAGGAAACGTTGAATCCTCATTCGAGGTCGAGATGGGATGGCCTGGGATTGGATGGTGTCTGTGGTTCGGAGGCGGAGGTGCTGGATCAGGGAAGAGGACGAACGTACCAAGGGGGGTCGGAGGCGAGGAATGGATCAGGTGAAGAACATCAAGAACGGTAAGCGGAGGTGTAAGGCTACCTCAGCTCCAGACCACGCATGCGTCTGCGCGTCCTTCTCGTCTTGATTGCCTGTCGCCAAGTCAGCTCTCTTTCCGCGTTCTCGAGACACGTACAGATCATGATCACGAGCACTTCGAGTGACGAACCGGCCGAGCGCGATCTATGAAGTCTATTGCGTGCTCGAAGGTAGGACCAGAGCTCTAGAATCTAGAAAGTACGAAAGCAGCGTCTATGATACAAGGCCCTGCAAACCCAACGTCCGTCAGCGCTCATCTCTACCATCTCCCAACCCACTCACCCTCTACACCCTCTCCCCTCCCCTCCCCCTTCTCACTCTACACCCCTTTCTACACCACCACCATCAAAGCTCTAAGGCAGCTGAACATGCGTCGACGGCACAGCCAACCAACTCCCCGCAATAACCAACCTCACAAGCACCCCCACCCCAATCGTATGCGCCGTCCCCAGCTGCCCGAGGACCAGCCGTCCTACAACAACACCCAAGAAGAGGGCGAGGACGGCTAGCCATTTTTGATCTCGCGAACGGACGGGGGTTGGGCGGAAGAGGGAGGGGTCGGCGAAGAGTTCGACGAAGACTGCTGTTAGGACGACTGTTGTTTCCAGGTAGGTAGTTAGTTAGTGATGGGTTTGATTGAACGGAGACAGGGGAGGATAGGGAGGGAGGAATGATGAACGTACTGGTCGTACTAAACTGCGTCCCCAACCTCCTCGCCATAATCCCCTGCACCCCAAGACTCATACTCAAACACGCAATACCCACAAAATACAGCGTGTTCCCCATCAACAGCGCCTTCCACCTCCCCTCCCCACTTTCTGGATTCTCCAGTAAATGGACGTAAGCGCACTCGCCCCGCTCAAGCACGCTTGGATAAGCGTGCCCCCCACTAGCCACCCCTTTTTGTGTGTACCAACCCTGTCCCCTATCCGACCGAAGGTCAAAAGCCCGAAGACGAAGGCGAGGAGGGAACAGAGGGAGGCGCGGTCTTGTTTGGGGAGCTCGGCGAGGGTATTTAGGAGGTGGGGCGAGGGGTGGGTGTAGAGGGATTCGATGGAGCGGGCGATGGCGAGGGAGACTTGGGCGAAGTTCCCGGTTTGGAAGCCGCACCAGACGAAGATCGCTGAGAACGAGATCGCGTCTCTGCATGGCGGGTAATCATGAATGGGGGGATATTATGTGGTCGATAGGGGAGACAAAGCGTACATGTAGCCTGCCATGAAGAGGTAGCCCAGGAGAGGCGGTGTGACGTTCTGGCTGTCCACTTCAGAGTTGAGGCATCGTTTCACCCTCTGGTATAGGGAATCGTCTGCGTCTGAAGCGTTAGCCTTCCTATCCACTATCGGACAAACCCGTTACACACCTGCCCGAGATACACCTTGTATAGACGACGACGACGACGCTACAGCGCTATCTACAGCGCTATACGAGATAACGTCCCCGGGGTTCTTCTTCAGACTCGACGTATCGGTCGGCATGGCTCTCCAGAAATTCTAACGGGGGTCACGATCCAGTGGGTGTGCGGGCAGCCGGTGGGTGGGCTCTTAAATTTAAAAGACGCAGGGTAGATGCTCTAGAACGAGTCGGTTCCCTGGTGCAAGCCTGTGATTTGACGGGAGTCGGCGGGGACTCGGATGGCACGAGTTTCGGGGATTCGAGAAATCTTCTTTGCGGTGATCCTAAGACGGCGGTTCTAGGTGCTAGGGCGAAGGGTGATCGTTGGTTGGCAATGGTTGAAAGGGAAGAGGGGAGCGAGCGAATAAGGGAGGGGAAATGAAGGTGAGGTTGGCAGGCATGATGATTGTGGTTTGTCTGAATGAAGAGTCGGAGCTCCACCTTTGCCTTGGGTGATGCCATATGGATGACGTCGGGCATGGAAGATGGCCGGAAAGGGGGATGCTCGTCGTCGCTCTGCCCCTCCGAGAATTTCGCGGGCGCTCTCCGAGCGAGGGAGGATGGAGGGGGAATCGTCTGGAATCATCCTGGAGGGCGATCTGGCTGGAGCTCTTCTAGGAGGAAAACGTCTGTCAGACTCAGATCTCACACCAAAATCGTTCAAGAAAGGCATTGCATTCAAATCAAGAACAATCTAGCAGCAAACTACAGAAAGAACCCAAAAGCAAGCAAGAAAATGGATGGATGTGCCACCTCTGGTAAGGAATACCACTCCACGCTGGGATCCTGTCACAGACCCCGATTAACGAATGAACTCCAGCTGAGGCGGTCAACGACGCTCTGGGACACGCGGTAGACTCTTGCAAGCAGACGAGTTAGTTCGCAAGGGGACAATAAGCGAGTCCGGAAATGAGTAAGGAAAAGAAACACAGCGCGACGAGTGCTTGCTCTTATACCCCGGAGATTGATTGGCCGTGTTTGGTTTCTCCGGCAAATTTTTCGGCTGAGAATACGGCGCTTCGAGACTACAAAGCGCCCGAGAGAAAGGGCAACAAGGCGAGATGGCCGAGCGGTCTAAGGCGCCAGACTAAGGATCAGGACATTTGATGCCCGCTACATCTGGTCCGAAAGGGCGTGGGTTCGAATCCCACTCTCGTCAGACTTTTTGCTCCTTCCACCCTTCATCTTTGCTCGGAAATAGGCGCCCAAGTTCCAAAGTCTCACCCCCGACCACAGCTCAAGAGATGGAATTCACCGCTTGGCATGCGTAAACAGGTTTCCTCCGGTTTCACTCTATTGTCTTGCACCTTCAAGCGCATCTCGCGCCAAGGATGACGGAGTGAGACCTAGTGGTCCTAGCCTCACGTATTTGTCTCGTAGCGATATAACTGTGCTCATTCCCTTCTTCTTCCAGCCCCCACCACCCCCGCAGTTCATCCACAAGCCTCTCATATTAGACTTGGGTATGTGCGACCCACACAAGCTGTCACTGCTAGATTGCTCACTGAATGCATCAGTGAAGATATGCCTCAAGCCACTGCGGAACGACCCCAGTTGAAGGAAACACCCCCAGATCCCACAGCTCTGCCGCCTATCCAGCGCCTGCCGCATGAGCTCTTGCAAGAGATTTTCCTGGCATGCCTCCCCGACAAGCGACTACCCGCGTTGGTTCCAGACGAAGCGCCCATGCTCCTCACCCGGTCTCGAAAACTTGGAGAGATTTCGCTTTGAGCACCTGCCAGCTCTGGGCCACGATTCACATCCCACTTCCCATGGGGTCCGAGCAGACCGAAGAGGTTGTCGCGCGTATCCAGTNGTGCTTTGACNTCGCTCAGGGTTCACCCATGGAAGTATCTNTGTGGTCGCCAGCACGGACGGGCGGGCTCTACAGCTATCCAGTCACGGAATGNATCATCNCTCACTCCTTCCATATTCGCATCCTGGTGCTCAACGTATCTTCCGAAGTTCTCGCTCAATTCTACGAGAGCGATCCTGGGGAGGTCGCGGAAGAAGGCGACGATCACGAGGCGCAACATGGTGGGCGTTTGTCGACTCGNACNGTCGCTGAANCNNGGGAACTCTGGCCNGTTTTGGAGAAGGTGACGCTTGACTTNACGGTGAATGACTGGACCTCCGGTGATCCNCTGTCCCGGGGNGAGAACGTCCCTGCNGCTACNTTNTGGNTAGCCCCACGCCTCAAGAGCGTGCAGCTTATTTCTGTCGACGTNAACCTCTTCAANCTNCCNCTCAAATGGGAACAGTTGGAGAAANTNGAAGTNGCTGCTTCTGTGCCCCACGAACATCCCGACCAGCTCGANTTGCAGTCCTTCACACCACGAGAGGCGAGNCATTTGCTATGNGTATGNGGAGAACTATCGTCGNTGGAAGTCGTCATCTCCGATCGCAACTACGAGTATCCGTCCCTTCGAGTCCCCGCGAGCCTCCCTCTCGTCCATGGTAAACTCACGGAACTCAACCTCGAGGATATCGCTGCCTACTCAGCCGCACACTCAGTGGACTTCTTGAAGGGCCTCCAGCTGCCGGCGTTGAAGAAACTCACCTATTCCCTGAGGTCGCCCGAATTTTTCGATTTCAACCTTCTCCCTCGCACAATCGAAAATCCGCTCCTTCCTTTCCTGAAGGCGCAGGAGCAGCCTTTCCCCCTTGCAATATTCCATGTTGGTTCGGAGTCGCTGAGCTTCAGGGAACTCGTAGAATGCTTGAAGCGTATGCCTTTACTGGAGAATTTGAGGATGTATGGGACATGGAGTTCCGAGTCCCAGCCTTGCTGCGACGATGAATTCCTTGGCATGTTCCTTCCGAGTGGCTTACGCCCCCAGATGGAGAAGTGGTCGAGAGCCCAAGAGGAGGAGGTCCCCCACCAAGCAGGCATCGATCCTCCCCTGACACTCCCAGAGGAAGGACTCTGTCCCAAGTTGCGCGAATTCGTTCTCGGTCACACGAGCATCACTTCCGACGGTATAATCCGGTTCGCTACCTCTCGAGTGTCCTTGACCCAGCACCCTAATACGCTATACGCCCGTCCCGAGCGGTTCCATGCCACGATCTCGGGGTACAGGCCCGACTTCGTTCCCCGGGACGAGCGAGGCTGCACGAACCCAGCGGAGGAGGCACTACGGGAGCTGGGGATCGAGGGGAACATTGGTATGAGGAGATCGTTCCCCCGAACGAAGAGGACTGCCCGTAGGCGTGTGGACAGCGAGGAAGAGATAGAGATGACTAGTGATTGCGAGTACGACCCGAAGAAGGGTATACGAGGCCGGCATGGAGCAGAACCTAGGTCGTGGGGCGAATAGTACTTCAGATGAAATCACTGAGATGATCTAGCCACAATGCAGAGCAATATTGGAACATGCATGTATATTGAGCGTACCTCGATGCTTATCGTACCTATGGAATGTCTGTAGTTGTCGTGAAATCCGGTTCTCTTGGCCTTCCCTCACTTGGGATTCTGAGTCAAAGCCTCGGGCCCGTGAGATATATACGACTCGCACGGAAGTCACCGTGGCTCTCCAACATGCTGCTTCCAATAATCCCCAACAGACCGGCCAACGGACCACTCTTCCTTCATCGTACTCATATACTCGCAAATGCTCAGAAAGCCTTCCAACCACTCAAACTCTTTCTCGGGAAACGGCCATATACCCTCCCACTTGTTCATCTCCCTCGGAGTTGGGTGGAAGTTGTACAGGAAAAAGTGAGGTTGAGCGGGGCCTCCGTAACCTTGATGCTTGGGTAGCGAGTACTCTGTGTGCATCACACGGGGTGGAGGCGTTCGTTGAGAGCCGCCTACTGGGTGGTACTGAGCGAGACCATCTAGGACCATTTGCAGACAGTCTGGGTAGCGATGCGGTGCTTTGGGCTTCGATGGGGGCTTGGCTCGACGAGGCTTTGGTTCTGCAGGTTTATCTTCATCTGCCTCTGACTGGTCCATTTCTTCGTCCTCGTCTTCACTGTCGTCAGTCTTCCGCGGCTGTTCTTGAACTGGAGGTTTGACATCCTCGGGTGGGAATCGACAAAGCACCTTCATGAACAAGCGCAGAACCCTGGTCACGACGTGTAAGTGACTACTAACTTGTATAGACAGGAGGATATTGTCCAGCCTCACCTGTTATAAGGTACCAGGTAAAACTGTTCTTGAGCGAAAATGGCTCTAGCGACGAAGCGCCCATCGAGAATCTGGCGCATGAGCATATTGTCTGCCTGAGTTCTCAGGTACGCAACCCGATGACTCTGCTTCTGAGCGCCCGTCCCCTCACTGCCCTTCTCACAGCACGTCCTTACGTAGTTGGGATACCGTTCAAGGATGCCTGCTAGTCGTCGCAGCTGATTCGCTTTTATCGTGTTCAGCTTCACTTCCGCGTCGTTGATAAGGTCGAACGCCTCTTTCAGCCCCTTTTGCGATACATCCCGGAAAGCGGGCGAACCCCAAGGTATGATTTGGTCCGGAACCACAGAGTTGAGGACAGGGATAAACTTGGTGTATTTGTCCAATTCGGTGACGATGGCGCCGCGAATCTCCCGTTCGATATCCACAGGATGGTTGCCCTTGAGCTTCTCGTTGAAGTACGGCCATGCGTTCTCGAGTATAGGGATGTGTGGATGGGGGTTCCCTCGATGTAGCGCGCATATCCGCAAGTACAATGCGAAGGACTCCTTCACCTTGGCGAGCTGGGCGGTAAGAACTTGCTGATCCTGAAGTGCGATGAGGTGCAGTCGTCTAGGTAAGGGCTGTTGTGATTGCAGAGAATCTCGAGGATCTTTTGGATCCAGAGGTCGTTGAAGACTTCATGCACGAGCTCGCGCGGAAGGCGGGGGAGGCGACTGGCGACGGCGTGGTAGCGGGGGTGGTGGGTGACAGGGTTCATCTTGGTTTTGACCACTTCACCGTCTGGCTGACGGTTTTTTGGCAATGTGGCGGTCCCAGGCTGCCAAATATTCACTCCGCAGGACACTCGTTTGGAACCTGCCTATCAAGATCGTGGACTTGGTGTGAACTTGTTGGCCTGATAGAGATCATCGCTCAGGGATTCAGAGGGTATGGAAAATTCAAGCTTGAACGGACCGCTATAATGACTTGCTTGCTCGGGCATTCACCACCGACCTTGACTTCTGGCACACTGACAGTATAGATATCAACTCACGGATGCACCGTCTATACGGGCGTGAAGCTGGAGCACTAGAGCGGGTGCGGAGGATGCGACACGGCTGCAGCCCAACGGGGGACCTCGACATCGATTTCTAGAGTAATTACTGGACAGTTGGACTCAGCCGCCGAGGGTTCTTCCTGGCATCTTCCATTCGTCGCTGCGGGACGCCACGCGAGCAAGATGGCAACGAAAATCCCAACGGCTGATCCTGCCAATCTAGCCTAGAAAGAATCTACGTCTGAAGGATCGTCGGTACATGACGCGACTGCTTCTCCATGGGGGTGCAGACCTTGGAAGCCACCCTCCTCGTTTTCAACTTTTCTTGCTGGCTTGGATCATCTCCAATTGTTCATCTTTCCCTGGACCCATCCGCCCTCGCCATCGTTCGGGAATGATCAATGGGTCGTTTCGACCCAATGGGCGGATCGATTCTCTTTTGGACGAGGAGGACGAAGGGACGACCTTGCGAAGAATGGTTGGAACGTCTTCAGGTTTGATTAGACCCAACCACTCGCCGTGGGGGTATATGAGAACGTTAGCAGCGTATCTGAGCAAGGTTGTAAGTACTTAATAAACGTTGACGTGTTGGCCTGGGGGATGCGTACTTGTGGCCTCCGACATGAGCAACCTCTCCTATCCTGACCTTCGGCAAACCCTGTTCCTCTAACCGCATCTTCGTCACTTCCTCCCTCAACGCTTGGTACACCTTTCCTCCTCTCTCCCCGCATCTACAATCCCTTGCTCCATGAGTACAGACAAGGATGTCGATATGGTCGTGGGTTTCTGGTCGAAGGGACGTCGCTTCCATGTGAGCCGTAAGTTGCTCGAGGACGGTGTCGACGTTTGAGTGGGATATGTGAGGCAGGACAAGACGACCACCGGTTGGAGTGTAAGCTACACCAGAGACCACCTCCTCGGCCCCTGCGGCAGCTTCACCACGCTCCGGTTCGCCGAACCAAGCAAAATTCACGAGGCCTCCGAGGCGTATAAGGCGTAGCTGCAGCTCTCGTTGAAGCTTGGTAGAATACCGTGACGGGAATTCGGTGATGGGGAGTGAAGAGTTTAGGAGGACAAGGCATCGATGTGCTTGCACAGTTCCAGCTAGGGATGCTTGAAGTTCGGATAACGACTCCTCCTTCTCCGGGGGTGGCTTGGGCGGCGTAGCTGTCGAATAAGGGATTCTCCCGGAACGGGTCTTCGCGGCTGCTGTCCGTTTTCCGAGCATGAATTCCTTCTGCTGCGGTTTGGAAGTGTGGAGAGGAGAGACGATGTGCTGGCCAATCTTCCACTTATCTGGGGCAGTCGAATGCTTGCTTTGANGGGCCGTATTCTGAGCATCNTGGCTCNTCAGCAATGCNCAGCAGGAAGAAAAAGGCGGCTTCGACGACGACGCTGCGCGTCAGCATGNTGAAAGTCCACTGCGAAGGTTCGGTGCCTGATTTATACGACTGCCGCCGGATAGAGCCTACCGCAGATCAAATGGNGGATGACATCATGAAGCGTCCGTGCAGCTGACCGTGAACCATCCCTTGGCCNTCGTCAGTGACGTTTCCNATGTTCGAATCCAGCTCTGTGGAGACCTCTGTGTCTCTTNCTTGTTCCTCTCACCTCAGCNAACGGNGCACAATCCTNCTTGANNCTTCGTGAAGATGGAAGCAGTGCGCAACTGCTTTGGAGGCAAACGACANACCTTGCCNGAGGACGNCGANGACCGCGACCCGCTCTTACCCAAAGATGCCCATCCTAACTCCCACCACTTCCAAACAGCAGGCGGGNCATCTGAGCCTCCGCCGACCAAGGTGGCTAANGGTAGCANCAAGNCCAAAGGGGTNAGAATNATCGACTTCCCAGACCCTGCCGANGANGCTCAGGNTAGNAGCGAAGAGGGGGAGAAAACACTGNTGAACAAGCTTGTCGACGCATTCGCTGCTCTNAGCACNGGGAAGCTTCCAANNCAGGACCAAATNNCNCGCATNTTGCAGNTGCTGCTTCACAGNGACNTGCTCAANCTCGATCAAGGTTCGGNGGCNGACTCGCAGCCCNCATTNTTGAGCGGAACNGGTCCTGCGAGNCGCAGAGGNCGNAAGGTNCTGGAAGACGTGAGGAATNTGCTTCAGGCNGGGTTNCAGTNTGGAATGGAGAANAATGGCGCGTGCTTTGCTNTCCTAAGTNGTCGCCNNCACTGACCNTANANTTTCAGANGACAACAGGNTGCAAGACCTNATTTACAACCTGACCCTCCTCGACNCTCCCGAAGGANAACCCNTTNAGTGGNACTGGCCCNGACNTCAAGCTGCCCAACGTGAANNTNANNCCNGATGTGAACGTCAACCAAGCGAGCGAGGCNTCGAAGGACGCTTTAGGCGCCGGTGCGACAGCTGCACAGAAAGTGAAGGAACAAAGTGAGGTCNNNCCTTGTCANTAAGCTCACGGNNGCTCACCACATCCACTCNGCAGTCCCTACNTCAAGCGAGGTTGCCACCGACAGNCAGGTCTTNGCACACGCCNTGCGTACGATCCTCACTTCGTTNTTGAGCTCGCACATNTTCCGCTTCCTCCTTGCGGACCTGCTCACGATCTTGCGTGAGATCGCGGCGAAAGGTGCGAGGGATGTTGCAGAAGCAGCGGCTGATGTAGAACACGCTGCCGAGAACGTCGAGCACCGGATGTCTATGAGTCCAGATCCCATNCANAGTATGGGGAGGGACAAGGGAAAGCAGAGAGAGGGAGAGGAAGGAAAGACCTATGCCGCGGTACTGGCTGATGTTGACCAAGCTGTNGACAGCACAATTGCTGCAGCAAATGGGAATGAAGGNGAGTTGCGGGCGGTTGCACAGAGCGCGATGAANGCTCTTGGAGATGTGGTGCATGGAGCCACNGATACAGCGACGGCTGTCANGANGAGAGTCGGTGAGAAGGCGNGNGAGTGGAGAAANGTTGGAAGGGAAGCTGAAGACGAAATNGAGGNGGATNTGAGAGGGAGGCTGCAGCAGGTNAGTAGAGCGCAANTCGNANTCANATTTTGNGAAGNGGCNNCTGACCTTGNNTNTGAAGGTCCTTGTGCAAGCGCAAGAGGATCCCGCNTCGCGCAACGCTTTCAGAGCNATNCTAATCCTTGTNCGNAAGTACGCNGANAAGNTNGGCGANATNACNGAAAGNGTAGTCGAAGCGGCNGANCAAGTCAGCGAGGACGTCTACTCCCAAGAGGGCCTCGCTGGAAGCGCGAAGCTCAGCATTGGTCTATCCGATGCCACGCCTCCTGAAGGAAGTGGAGAGAAACACCCAACATATCCTCCGCCTACGTCTCTCTATCCTCCNGTNNCNTCCCGNCCNNCNCGNNCNNCNGTAGNAGGNCTCACCAGCNCGNCANGTCNTGGTGGANNTNAAGGTCATNNTGGANCGCAGTGCNCATGGNGCCTCTCTGGATGGCCTNTTGAANGCGCTNGGCAGNTTGGTTCGGGANGTNAATGATGCACCATCGCAACTCAGCANCGCTGTCGAGGAAGGAGTGAAGGGTGCNGGAGCCGACATAACNGTTGGNTTNGGNAAAGATGAGAGNGNNCANGNGAAGGCTACNGGCGGGAGGCCAATCTTAACCGAGTCTACGAGCACGGCAAGCGTCGACACCGTCAGGCCTACAACCTATGCTGAGAAAGCGAAGGCCGCAGTAAAGAAGGAGCNAGANAAACANGCGGCACAGGCGAGCAAGAGGACTCCCGTNGGCAGTCCNAGCGGCGGCCCTAATACCACCAACCGCGAGGAGAAACAGCCTAATACGATCAGAACTTTCTTCAGACACCTGGGATCTTACCTCGACCGAGCAATGGACGAACCAGGTTATGTCACTTCAAGGNGGGGTAAGGGNGAGATGGAGCGGCTCTGGNACGAGGGCAGAGAGTTAGTGAGNGTGGTAGANGANGTCGCGGAGGATATNGGNCAAGGNTTATTCGANGGATCTTTCAATGGTGGCAATGACTCTTCTACTCTCGGTCTCCACNCCGAGGTCAACGCTGAAGGCAGCGATGAGAAGGTNGATGANGNCAAGGANAAGGTNGCNGGTACGGCNTCNNACTTGAAGCGCAGGTTNAGGGAAGACTCGAGGGANGTGGTNTTAGAGNTGGANAAGGTTGTGAGGGCTTTNGAANCNGACAAGACNACGATGAAGCTCTTGCGCNCCACCCTCTCCCTCTCGACCTCGATTTCCGAGTTATTCGCAGACCCAACNGGNGTTGCAATTGCCCAAGACANGAAGCAGGCAGCGAAAGGGATTGCTAAGCGTGCTGTGTGGACGTCGATGCAGTGGACAGAGTGGCTTGGATGGGCGTTGCCGAAGATCATGAAGTTAATCCCTGTGAACGCCATTCCAATCCCGAGTCTCGAGGCGAAAAGTGAGACTGGCGGCTGGGAAGTCGGGATATACGCTCTGTTCGTCAGAGGAAACGCGTTGCAGAGGCAGAGGCATGAAGGGAAGAAGGATTGGTGGAAGTACAAGTCCGATCGTACACCCGAAGGCGGTATCGAAAGTACCCTTGTACCGGACCGAATCACTTTCAAGGAGTGGACGGAGGTGGTGGTGGATATGCCAGATGAGCCCACCGTCAATTCAACGGCGAAGAACCTTCCTGCGAATTCGGATAGTCCACAGTACTTGAGGGCTGTTATGCCCAATCCGCGAGTGGAAAGGACGAACAGAGTGAAGATGCAGGTCGAAGGGATTCGGGCGAAAGTGGCGGGGCTGGGATATTTCTTCAAGTACGGAGGGTCCTGGGTTGGGTACGAGGACGAAGGGATTATCAGCGTGGATATTGGGATGGGGAAGAAATATGGAGGCATTGGATGCACGGTTGAGGTCGAAGTCAAGAGCGAGCGAGGTGGGAATGATGACAGGCGAGTGGGCGCCGGAGGAAAGGAAGTCGGAGATGACGCTCGCAGTCCAGAGCCGAGTCGCACTGACATCACCTCGGGGGAGGGTCTCGGAGGGGAAGGGATAGAAGGCGAAGGAGAGTTTGCCATGGTCCCTGACGTCGTGGTGAACAATGCCGCAGATGGGACGACACAGGGAGCTTCGACCAGAAATGCAAGACTCGACGGGACGCCGTCTGCGAAGGATATTGACACCCAATTGGAGGACATCGAAAGGGAGGAGTTGGAGCCGTTGTTCAGGGTGGTGGATGTGAAGTTCGACATGAATGACGTTAAGGTGCAGCTGGAGAAGAGTAGACACTGGATCTTGAATAAGATTCTGGTGCAGCCCCTCGCAGGTCCAGGGATGTCGAAGGCGGTCAAGATGCTCTTGCAGGAGCAGCTGAAGGATAAGCTCGAAGATCTGGCTCTCGGCCTTGCCCGTGTGAAGCTTGAGGCGGAGTTGAGTGGCTCGAGGAGGAGAGAAAGGAAAGGGCAGCGAGGTTGGATGAGAGGAGGGAGAGAGTCGCACGGATGGTGCGCGAGGGAAGGTGGGATGAGAGTGAGATCGACAGGCTGTACGATCTGCAGGAGAGGTACGACGAGGAAGAAGACGGTCTTGCTAGTTTGCTTCAGGACTGGCTGACTGCCCTTGTGAAACAAGGTCCCAGGATCATGGAGAGCAGGCATGCGGAGAAAGAAGAAGAGCATAGGGAGGAGAACGAGGAGGGAGCCGTGACGAAGACAAATGTACGTGTTGGAAAGAAGGGGGTCGTTTACCACCAGGAAACAGTGGTGGAACAGCCGGCTTCTGGCAGTCCACCTACCTCTCCACAGCAGGCAAAGGTATACAACAAGAGGACGGGTGAGATGGAGCCTATCAAGGAGGAAGAAAACAGGAAATCACAATCGGACGCAGAAGACGCGCCTGTGCAAAGCGATTTGACTGTTGCTGTGGGAGGGGGAGCGCAGCTGTTTGACAACAAAGCGGTGCCTTATGGAGCGAAGAATGACGAAGAAGATTTTCTGACTGAGGGGTCGAAGCTGATAGGAGCTGCAAGAGGAGCAGCGGAGGATGCAGCAGGTGAAGCGATGGGTACTGCAGCGCACATGGGGACGAGATGGAATGCGAGGCGCAGAGAGGAAGCGCGCCGAAACAGCGGATGGGAGAGCAGGGCGTTTGACTTTTAGGTGGGGCATGGACGTACTACATGTAGGATATCCTTCCTAGCTTCACGGTCTTCTGGGATATAATTTGGGCGCTTGACTTGGACTTGGACAACCGTATGATGTATTTTTATATGTACTTGCCACTTTCGTCTGAAATTTGTACACTATCTGCCAGTTGTATAGTCGCCTGTATCAGTTTGAATCAGAAGGTTTGGGGACTACTGACTGCCTTATGAGCTCCGCTATGTTATCGGATCTAGGGAGTATTCGACATTTGAACGGGCGTGGGTGGCTACATCGGTTGTCAGTCTGCAGTAAATCGTCATTGTGGGGCAGGCTAACCTGATAAAACCGCTGTACTCGACATTTGGCGGGCCATCCTCGTGCTCAGAGACATTGAACGCGTGCAGCAGCATACTGATGGCGAGGAACAGACTGTTTTCTGCAAGGTATAGTCCTGGACAAATCCTCCTTCCGAACCCGAAAGCGGTCCGAACGACAATGACTTGTTTCGAGTCTGTAGCTATGTTCCCTTCATCGTCAAGATAACGCTCTGGTCTGAACTCGAAAGGATCAGGGTAGACCTCTTCGTCGTGCAGTATTGACCTGGGGCAGAGGTCAGTCAGCATAATCTTGCGATTAAGTGTAGGGGCTCACCAGATATTTGCCCAGACAACTGTATGCTTCCTGATTTCATAACCACGGTATACGTCGTCCTGAGTGGCAACATGAGGCAGTCCGAGAGGGACGCTCGGATTCCAGCGCAGGATTTCGTACACCAGGGCTTCGATGTACGGTAGATTTGGACGGTCAGATAGGTTTGGGAAGGATTGCTCTGAGGGAACCGAATGCATGTACGCGTCGAGAATAGATTGAGCTTTACGCTGAACGTGCGGGTGAAGTGTCATCGCTAAGAAGTAAGAGTCCAGAGACGAGACAGTCTGGTTCCGGTGGTGAGTGCCTTATTTCGTAGACTGACCGCAGATAGAAGATTCGCACCGTTTCGGCTCCACCAGAGTAGAGTGAAGCTGCTGCTGCATTGATCAGGTCCTCATCTTGTTCTGACACAGCTCCATGTTTCTGATCCAGAAATGTAGAAATGAACGATATCTTTGCCGTCCCGCGCTCCTGTATAAGGAGGCCAGGTAGGTCGACCGCACTCGCAACTGCTCTACGGGACTCACCCGCTCTTGCTTTACAAAGGTAAACGGCACTTCATATAACCGCTCTAGATCGCGCTTCATACGCTGGGCTACGTCTAGAAATGGTGCCCACGGAAGGTGTCGCACTTTGAAGGGTATTTCAGAATATTCCAGTGGCGGATGTACCACACTTTTTACTCACAAAGTGGAAAGCTGTCCACCCACCACCCCGGCTCTGATGCAACCGAAAAGCCATCCATAGCGTCCTGCACTATCTTGACGAGCGACAGGGAATCTTGCTTATCATATGGGTTGTACCCATAAGATAGTCGGAGGAGAACAGCAGCGGTCGACCTAAGATCAGTTTGGGATGGTGAGCGATATGGAGAAGGACCATATACTCACTCTCGTGTATGGGTCATGAAGGCTTCAGGCGTTTCCAGGAGTTTCCTAAGTAGGCTGATGCGAATCAGAAAAAATGAATGCTATAGCTCCTAGATCTCGTACTTGAGAGTCTCTTCCTCTTGAACGCTTTGCATATCAGGCGTTTCGCAAGCTCGAGGGCCGATGAAAGAATGAAAGAGCTTGCGCAGCTCTCTGAACCGTGCATTGGGTGGACCTGGAGAATATCCCAAACCTCGATTCCAACCCACTCTATGCACAACTGTCAGATACAAGACTGTACCCTCCGCGATGTACGCACAATTCGCCAGCCATTATGGCACGAGGCCTATCAGAGTAGGTCAAACCTAGACCAATGAGCCTCAGGCGCGATCAGTAGGAAGTACACGATAACCATTCTAACCTCTGATGTCGAGTAGTTCAGTCGCTGCCTCATATGAGGACAAGACGATGTTCTCGGAGCCCAGAATGTGAAAGTACAGGACATCCCCTGGTATAGCGAATTCCTGTCAATAACAAGTCTCGAAAAGAGCTGCAGCATGGCACCTACCGTAAGCTTTCTTCCACTCCTCCCATATGAGCCACTGGCTATCTTTAGGGATCTGTAAAGCGTTTCCAATGACAGGCAATCCTCGAGGTCCAGGAGGTGTTCGCAGTCGCTGTCGGGTTCCGCAGGCCCATAACCAGGTCAGTGCACCGAGTCCTACCAGGAAAACGAGCAGAAATGTCATCTCCGGAAATGAAAGAGTAGACTGAGGTAGGAATCCGACTTCAAGAGGAAATCCTATGCCATTTCGATGCTAGATAGACGGAAAAAAGTCGGTGAGCAAGGGAAGGAAGCCCCTCACGGTTCGACAGCCAGGAATTGCGTGGGAACTTGAAGTCTCGGCCCGAGAGGCGACACGTGCATTGCGCATCGCGTCACGGTCGCGTCGCGCAATCTGAGCCCCTATTTTCTTCCTTGCTTCATCACCACCACCATGGTAAGTATCAAGCCTTTCGTAAGCCTTCAGAGACTTCATTTCCTTTTGGAACTTGGCTTCTTAGGCTCGGCAACCAGAACTGCACTACGAACAAGATGAATCGAGTTCCAGCGAAGAGGAACTTGAGCAACTTGAAGAGATTTCGGAAGAAGAATCCGATGAGGGGGAACTCCCAATTCCCCAGACGCCCTCGAAGAGAAAAGGAAAAGCTAGAGCAACGGAAGGCGAAGAAGAAGGGCAAAACATCATTGTTCCTACATCCTTCGACGCCTACTTCACATATACTGCGTCGAAGGTTCAGACCTCCGGCAACGTCTTCTCGGAAGCCGTGTTGCCTCTCTCAAAGGAAGAGTATGCCGAGGGAATCAAGGCTGCGTCCAAGCGTGCGGTGAAACTGACGCCTTCTATACTTGAAGGCGACCAGACGAAGCAGCTTTTCTCGCGGTTCATTTTCGAGCTGAAAGAAGGCTTCAACCTGCTGTGCTATGGGTTCAGATCGAAACGACAAATCCTCAATCAATTTGCGCAGGAGACGTGCTCCAAGCACGGTCACGTCGTGGTAGCAAATGCTTTCAAACCTGATTTTGCCATCAGAGACCTTCTAGTTCGCATCGCGTCCCTCCCTAACGTGATCAAAGAGCCCCTTGGTCTCTACAGCGCTCCAGACAAGGGCGCCGAAGAGCTCGTGAAAGCTTTATCAAAGCAAAAGCACCAAGTATACGTCGTCATCCACAACATCGACGCACCATCCCTCCGCTCTGCACGAGCTAAAACAGCCCTCGCCGTCCTCGCTTCGAATCCCCTCGTCCATATCATCGCATCTATCGACCATCTCAATGCGCCTCTCCTCTGGTCGTCATCCGAAGTCTTCGCGCGCAAGTCTTCTGCAGAAGAGTCAAGTCCTGCTTCCACGCGCGGGTTCGCCTGGCTCTGGCACGACCTCACCACACTCGCTCCCTACGACGCGGAGCTCGCCTTCGCGGACAGGTCATCTATAGTGGTGCGTCTACTGCAGCTCGCAGTCGCAAAGGGGACGCCAACGCTACGAGCCACACCGTCATGGATGAGACCGCCGCGCAGCACATTCTGGCGTCCGTCACGCAGAAGGCCAAGAAGCTCTTTTCTTTGCTGGGCAAGCGCCAGCTCGCAAGCATTGAGCAGGGTGTCGAAGAGAACAAGACAGGGTCCGGCAGTGGGGGCCTCAGGGAACATGGAATGGCGTATGGAGTGCTCTTTGCGGCGGCGAGGGATGATTTCGTTGCAACGAATGACCAAACACTGAGGGCACTCTTGGGAGAGTTCAAAGATCATCGCTTGATTTTGAGCGAACCTAACTCGGCTGGTGTAGAGGTTTTGTGGATTCCGATGCGGAAGGAGCGGTTGCAATCTGTACTCGATTCTTTAGAGGCGGGTGCTTGAGAACGATGAAAGGTGGTGGCATTCTCACTTGTAGATATGTGTTATTATGGTGTTGGCGCGACACATTCCCAATAGGGCGTTGTCTCTCTGCTGTGAAGGACACGCAGTACTCTGACTTGGTGTATACCGGCCGCTCTTGAGTGACTGGCAATGCCTTCCCTTTGAAACTGCGCTGCCAGGACGAGGTTGCTTGGATCTTGCCAGTGTCGAACAGACTCCGGTGACCTAAGCGGCATCTCGGCTTGAATTTTGATTGCCGGAAGCGCACGGCCATTGTCGCGTTGACGGAAATTGAGCTTTACCTTTAACGCCCGCCATACAGTCTTCAATGCTCCGAGGGACGTTGAGTCCCTCATTCAGGACATGTTTACGCGGTAGTACGGGCTACGGTCGACGCTGGTATGCGTCGGCGGTGTCTGACGCCCAGGCCAAAGCAAAAGCGGACAGCAAGGCGTTTGCGAAGACTCTGCAACTACCGACTACGCCTTTCCCATTGTTTGCGGACGCGAAGGTTGTGGAGGAGAAGTACCGGGAGCTGACCTGTGATAAACTTTACAAGTGGCAGGTATGTAGCTAGCCGTTTGGAGAGGTCAGAGAGCTGAGAGTTTGGAAAGTGGGAGAACAACACAGGACCGCGTTTCGTGTTCCATGATGGACCGCCGTATGCGAATGGAGACCTTCATATGGGTGTGTAGCAAGCCCTTCTCTTTTTGTATATAGACTTAACGCAATTCAGGTCATGCTTTAAACAAGGTTTTGAAGGACATGATCAATCGCTTCCACCTGCTACAAGGCAGACGGGTTCAGTACGATCCGTCCTGTTCCTCACAGACATGTATACTCACCTCAATCCAGCTACGTACCAGGATGGGACTGCCACGGTCTTCCTATTGAGAACAAGACATTGAAAGAGCTCAAGAAGGACGTCTCTCAGTTGTCCTCGAACGAAATTCGAACTGCTTGTGAAGCGACAGCCTTGAGAGAAGTCTCTTCGCAAAAGGCTCAGTTCAAACCGCTTGGGATTATGGCAGATTGGGACTCACAGGAAAGGACTTACCGAACGCTGGACCACCAATACGAAATGCGTCAGCTGCGTATCTTCCAGAAGATGGTCGAGAAAGGGTTGATCTATAGACACTACCGTCCGGTTCACTACTCCCCATCGTCGCTCTCAGCGCTTGCAGAAGCGGAGCTGGAGTACAAGGATGATCACGTTTCGCACTCGGTCTACGTCACTTTTGACTTGGAGTCCAGCAACAGTCAAGATGTGAAGGATGTCATGAGTCAGAACAGGGTCAAGCTACTGGTATGGACGACTACGCCTTGGACGTTGACCGCGAACATGGGCATTGCCGTTAATCCTGATATGGTGTACGCCCTTGTTCGCAGCGGGAACGCGGTCTATATTGTTGCGGAAGAGAGACTGGAATACCTTTCTGACGTTCTGGGAGAGGCAGAGGTGCTTGTCAAAATCACTGGTGCAGAACTCGTGGGTACGACGTACCGCCCCATCTTCGGCGAGCTGCCTGGTGCATCCCAGGCAACCAAGAATGTCATGCCCGCCGCGCACGTCACTTCGGAGTCTGGTACAGGTTTGGTTCACTGTGCCCCTGCACATGGAACAGAGGATTACCAAGCTTTCCGCTCACTCGGTCTCATCTCGAACGCTCACCAGATGCTCTGCCACGTTGGGTCTGCCGGCGAATTCATTGAAGGTGTTTCCGAGGTTGTTGGACGAGATGCCGCAGCGAAGTTGGTCAAGAAGTCGGTTCTCAAGGACGGATCCAAGGCCGCGGTTGACTTGCTTCGGGACGTGGGACAGCTGGTGAAGGTCAAGAGGATTAAGCATCGATACCCGTACGACTGGAAGACGAACGAACCTATTATTTTGACCGCCACATCCCAGTGGTTTGCCAACTTGGATAACATCAAGGACAACGCTCTTGAGGCATTAGAAGAGGTCTCCTTCATCCCTCCTGTTTGTGAGTCCCTCCTTCATAATGCATTCCGCCTCTGATGACAGGCGATCGCAGCCCGTAACCGACTGGAGGCATTCGTCAAGTCCCGCTCGGAATGGTGCATTTCTCGACAACGTGTCTGGGGTGTCCCTATCCCCGCGTTGTATGAGGTTGCCACAGACAAGGCTATCCTCGATTCGCAGACCCTCGATCATATCCTCTCCGTCCTTGAGGAAAAGCGAACCAGTCACTGGTGGTCAGGCCCTGTCTCCGACTTCCTTCCTCCTTCAATCCTCGAAGATCTCAAGGAGAAAGGCATCGACCCGTCCACCGTGTATAGGAAAGGTACTGATACCATGGACGTATGGTTTGACAGTGGCAGTTCTTGGTCTATGCTCCCCGAGATGGGCGTCGGCCGCAA
>JANDKE010000080.1:3987-40873 GCA_027627275.1 Coprinellus aureogranulatus | reverse complement strand
ATGTCATACTCTGTTGCGTCATTGTGCCGTAGCATAACAGGCATACCCTCACACAGTGTCAGTTTTCCTGGTATGTGTTCACTGCTGTGAGGTTCCATATTCCACAGTAACCATTGCAAGGACCTGGATAAGATTGTCTTGCCATACTGGCGCGCTTGACACGAGTGCCTTTCTTTGATACAGTGTCCTCAAGAACCCCAAGAATATCTTCAGAGCAGAACTCTTTCAATTCCTTTCCAAACCTCTTTGCAAACCTTTCCGCACCAAGTTGGTTGTATCGGTCCTTGTATGCATTCCACGATGTTATGACAGATACATTTTGAAACTGAGGTAACGCTAATGAGGTTTCAGAAGATGTGCGGTTAGCGACACGGGACCTGAGAAACACTAGGTTATCATCGGTGCATGCTCCATACCGCATGTTCTCAAGTGTACTTCGGAACTGAGCATCCTCGGGGCTCTGGCTATTCTGCCGCATGTTCTGGACGAGGATGACCACTACAGTAATCTGTTGCCAAAGGTGCTTTCCTATCGCACTCTCCTGAGACTTCAGCTTCATCGAGGCCCCAGAGTTGTATCTATCTGTCAAGCCATACAATGAGACTCCAGAGGTAGGTGGAAGCTGTGCAAAGTCCCCTGCAAAAATCATGCTGTATCCACCAAATGGCATGTCATACACATTTGCAATCTGTGCCAACCGTGCACTAATGCCATACAGCTCATGACAGGATACCATGGATATTTCGTCAATGAAAACATAGTCAACTCCTCTCATGCGTTCTCTTGCATCGTTGATAGACACAGTCTCATTCCTTCTTGGTACGTTGTCCTCATCCTTGCTCCTCATATTTATGCCAAACATTGAATGATAGGTTGAACCATTTAGTAGGGCAGCAGCAGTCCCCGTTGGAGCCACTACAATAAAACGGTGGCTTTCACCTCGCTTTTTGAACATGGCAATAAGAGCCTTGATGACTTGCGACTTTCCGGTGCCACCCATACCACCCAAGTACATTTTCAGCTGCTCTGGTGCAGCACTTGCAGCATGGTTTGCAACTATCCGGAATGCCCTATCTTGTTCCTTGTTCAAACAAAACTTCTTTGAAATGCTGTTGATGACATCCATGCTTCGCTTTTGCTTGGCTTTGAAGTCATATCGGAGGTAAGAGGCATCGAGCAGCTTGACTTCACCTTTGTTCTCTTCAGGAATAGGGTTACTTTGGGGCTTTGACTTGCTTTTTCCCTTAGTAGTGTTCTTTTGCTTTTTTGACATAACCTCTGCTCTTTTTTCCTTTATGACTGCTTTCCAGTGGGTGGGAGAAAGACCTGTCGAGACAAAAAAGTCAGGCTGAAAGTTGACTTGTGTATTCTTGGGAGACTTCTTTGATGGCTTCTTAGGCTGCTCCTTTGACACAGATGGAGGTGTATCATCATCATTGCTACTGCATTCACTAGAATCAGTATCCTCATCAGCATCTGCTTGCTGAGTGGCTGGAAGTGCTGGACTGTCATTGTCCTCATGTGTAGGACAGGCTTCTTCCTGAGATGTGGATTCTGATGGTGCATCGAGAGAGCCTTTTGCGTCATCCAGCCAGCCAGTGCGGGCAATAATGTTCTGTGCTTCTTGCATATAACACAGTTTCCTCATTCTTTGCTCTCCGATGGTATAGTGTTCATCTACAAACCCATGTTCGTCCACATGGAAGCCAAGGTTTTCGATATAATCATCATTGTACTCTTCAGCATACTCACTGCTTGGAGATCATCTCCCCAGTAACGGGGTCCTTGTGTGTTCCGGCGGTTGCCTCTGCGGTCGAGGACATGGTTCTATAGAAAGTCCTGGGGATCGGTCGAGGAAGAGGTCGATAAGATCGTGGTAGAGATAAGGATGCCCGGATTAGCCTGTGCAT
Organism: Coprinellus aureogranulatus; assembly: GCA_027627275.1. Classification (NCBI taxonomy): domain Eukaryota; kingdom Fungi; phylum Basidiomycota; class Agaricomycetes; order Agaricales; family Psathyrellaceae; genus Coprinellus; species Coprinellus aureogranulatus. The sequence continues at coordinate 38,963 of JANDKE010000080.1, read as the reverse complement.
CCACTTTTTTGCGACCCTGTCGATGATCAGGTTAGGGTCAAGTGACTCGGTAGAGGCTGTTCTCACGCTGGGGTGCACGGCCACATGGCGATGCTGACAACGGGCGCTAAATGGGTCTTGGATAGTGTCCGCGATGTTCCTGAGTGTTCCGAACGAGAGGCCTTGCAGTTGTGTTCCAGGATGTACAGAAAGGTGAGCGCAACTCATGGACTATGCCATAGGGTGCTTACCGACTTGCGACAGCATTTCAACACGACAACGCTAGGTTTGAGAGGAAATATTTCGTTCGACAACGAGAAATACTTCCTCAAAACCATTCGTCAGGACTGGTGAGCCATGTTAGCGGTCAATGGCATGGCATCTCTGTCGTCAGCCTGTCCCCGCGGCTGGAGGAGCTTTTTCCGACGTCATACAGGGGCCGCATTGGCTAGTATGCCGGGATTGAAGGTTTCAAAGACATGGAGGGAGAAGACAAAGAAGGCTGGGAGAAGACGGTGGGCAATCAGCTGCCCTTGGCTCCAACGGCAGGATGGCAATTTTTCCACCAGAGGAGGTTGGGTCCTTTAACCTGTCGCTAAACTTGCGTTCGGGAAAGGAGTGTTCGGACTCTGCTTGGATATGGTTATGTTTTACTCAAGGCCGCTACGCCTACCTTAGGCACCACTTGGGTAAGAAACCTTGGTTGTGGTCGTCACATTCAGAATAGGGAGAAAATCCCGATCCAGAGGAGGCGCCATTTTGCAGGCGCTTAGATCAACCGCTTACTTCGATAGTTTTCCTGTATTGCGGTGGCAGCAGGTAAGACTCAGCGGGTTCCAGCGGAAGATAGTGTCAAAGAAGAGGGTAAGAAGCATAGCCAGTGCGTTCATTGAGATTGAAACACGAACCTACTCACTGTCATCGCTAGCAGTGGAGACTTGCTTGAAGCCGGAGGCAATGAAGCGCTACAATGCTCAGCACACCAAAGTCCAGAACGCCTGGGTTCGAACGTATAGCGGTACTGTATATCATCCCCCGCAGGAGATAGAAAACACTGTCGATGAATCCGAGATGGACGGCGTTAGTAAGTGCCCTCTGCTAGAAGGGGCTCTTGGCATCGCAGTAACAATTCACCCTGCTACTAGCGCAAGTAACGCCAGAGCAAACGATCAAGGAAATCGAGACGTGGACCCCAATTCGTAAATCAGATTTATTCCAGGTGGTGGTACTACTGCAGCCAGATTTTCTCCCATGGTGAGCTCGACAACGGGCTCCTGCTAGGGGTCGTGTATACCTCCTTGCCTTGGTGACCCCAGGTTCGTCGTCCTCTTGAGAGAAGGCCCTGCTGCGTTTTTCACCTGTGTGAAAAGACATTAATACTATAGATCCTTCAAGAGCTCTTGGAGATGACCAGATCTATGACAGCTATGTCAATGTTAGAAGCCCGAAGCCTTCAGGAGGGTTGGTTTGCGGGAGATAAGGAATGACTTCCTCACCTTCGGGGTCAGCAGTCCGCTCATCGAGACCCTCAGCCGAAAACAGGGGCTTAGTTTTGCTTTCCAGCTGTCGCAGACATCTTTTGTTTCTTGCCTCACGCCGCGATCTTCAGGTCTACGCCTAACCCCACACTGGGCAGTCATCTTGGCGGCTTCTTCCTCCTAGAGGCGGGTATAACTAAGGGGTTCTGGGAGACCTATGGATTGTATGCGCAGATGAGATGCACACCGTCGTGGGATGGAAGCAAAGGGCAACGAGAATGCCTCAGAGGCGCGGCAGCTGCGCTGAGGCGTTGAGTCAACACAAGAACAAACAAGGCAGGCATCATTTCATTTCGGAGATTTCCATCTCTCCCCCTTGTCCTCACTCTTCGACTAGTGTTTCACAATAGCGACGGTACTTCTTGCTAGGCTGGCGTTGTACCAACCCATTAATTACCCCCCAAAGTCAGGGTCAATTTGAAGCGACTCGACCACCCTTCGCGCTAACGGATTTTGAACACTTTCCGTGATCATCCTCGGGCACTCTGGATAGAGACTCTGGCGTTATGTTCCGGGGCATCCAGAAGAGTCAGTCCAATCTTCATACTCTACTACAAGGCACTTATTGACTGGAGACAGCCATTGGACGCGTCAGGAGCACAAAGCCAGATGCAACCCCCTTCCACTCTCTCCCTGATGACATTATCGAGGAAATATTCCATTCCCTGGTGAAGATGCCTTCGACAAAGCCCCTTGCTTTGACTCTGAGCCACGTCAGCCGGCGTTGGCGGGCAGTATCAGTGTCGTCACCTCGTCTCTGGTGCGACCTTGGGGATATCCTTGTCGACGTTTCTATAACTGCAACCAGAGAAGCCCACCTTCTGGAACGACTAGCGCACCAAATACACCTTTCCAAGGACAAGCCCATCTCATTCAAATTTGATGCCGGAATGCCAATCTTAACCCGACTCTTTCCTGTGGCCGGTTCAATACTATCATTCCTGGCCCGACAATGTCGTCGATGGGGCAATGTCGAGCTATGTATCCACATCGGAATTTACCCTCACATTCAGCATATAAGCATGGGTCTGATTAACCTGCGCCACCTTTCTTTGAAGATCTCAGGCGATGTCGATGGGCCGTTCTTGCTTGACTGCTTTATGCAGGCGCCGCAACTTCGATCCGTTAGCTTGGAGCTTCCCAAGGGCCCAGAACTCTTCAACTCCAGGACCGCTGTCTCACTTCCCTGGAATCAACTCACTCATTACGCGGATTCCGCTACGAGGGACCTCAGCTTGTCGTCTATTCTTTCAGTGCTCACAACCTCTTCAATCTTCACATGACAATTCGCCATACCTTCGTGAGGGACCTTCAGAGTCTGGGAGTGGTCTCGAAAGACCGCCTTTCGACTCTGAGCATTGAATTTCTGGTCGTGGGCACATCCCCGCTGCTCCGCCACCTCAGCCTTCCTGCCCTTACCCACCTCTCCGTTGTGGCCGTTGACATGTCGACCATCTTCGATGACATTCAGGTGCTCCTCACCAGCTCAAGATGTAGCCTTCAATCGCTCGAGTTTACGGGATCGGCGGAGGATTGGGGCGAAAAGAGCCCCTTGCGCGTGCTCCAAGCATGCCCGGATCTAATCTCGCTATCCATAAACCACGTCCCTCCGGATTTATGCCATTGGTTCTCCTCAACCTCATCCGGAACGCACCCCCTTTTCCTCCCTAATTTGACCTCTCTAACTCTACTCCTCACAGACTTATACCTATCTCCCACCCCTGATTATGCAGCATTTGGGGATCTCGCACGATGCATGGATAACAAGTACCAATCGGGTATCGCTCCCAAACTGGGCGTAGCAGTGCAAACGCGACAGTCCACACGCTGGCGATCATGGGCGATTCTCTCTGAGCTAGAGGGATTCCCGCGACTTCCCCACGATGATTTCTGCAAGCTGGAACGGTGGCAAGTAGCACTGCGTGAACAGTCGAAGGCGGTAGCATCCTCCCGATGGGAACCGTTTAAACCTAGCTACTATGGAAGGATGCACGAGCTGCGCTCTGCCTTGGAAGAGATGGAAAGGTGTTCATTGGATGGGTACACCGTCGCAAGTCTGCTGGTTAGTTGTCTCTCAGCCACACCCTATCGTCCAGTCATATTGACCTGACACCACGCAGAGCATGAACATACCAGCCCTCCTGAACAAAGCCACAACTGGAAAAGCAAATTATATCCCAAGGGACGATATATTCGGTCTATCCAGGCGGGCAAAGAAACTAATCGATGCGTGGAAACCAGTACTAGTGCGGGATGCAGCTATCTATCGGCACTGGCGATGTCGAGGAGAAGACCGCCTGATCTACCTCCACACAGAAAGTGGTATGTCTGTAGTCGAACCTTCTTACTGAACACCAGTGATAACGCCTTGTTCATCCCGAGACGATAGACGCGATGACGGCAGGATGTGGGAATTGTTAGTTCAATCGTGATATCCTGGAATATTTACTGTTGTTATCGTGCCCATACGTCCTGCTTTGAGATCCGTGCGATACCCAGGTGGACGTGTCCTAGTTTCGTGGAATGCCCTTTTGATCACTGTGCATTTGATTCAGAGACTTACTCGGAACTTTACCGCAAATCGCCTATTTGACGCTGGACCGTATTCATTTCGACGCTAGGGACACCTTTTCTGCAGGAGGTAATCAGGCAGTCCTCCCCTTCCTTCAGGATCTCAAGGTAGTCAATGCTCCTCACGACTTCAATTACCACGCCGCTCTGGATATAGTTGGGGCGAGGCAAGAAGGGGGAATACTGAAGCGACCGCACATTGCTCTCCGCCCGAATCACTCCGAGGCGAATGAGCGGTATTATGGCCTAGAACAAGCGAAAAGTATTACTCGATTGGGGGTGGAGGTAGTGTTAGGATTACCTTGACCTGTATTCGTTCAAGTTCCATCGCTCAAGCTGCTAGAAGAGATCAATCTCCCTAAGAGCCCCTCCGAGCGGCTTTCTGGGAATTCAAATGATCCCTGTGTCTCAGTCAATCGTTCCTTCACAATTCCTATTGATATACTCGTATGTAACACAGCCATCCAACGAGAATCCAGTGTGAGTCTTAATTAGCAAATCTACCAATTGGAGGGCCCGGCGAAAGTGCGACATGTCGACCATTCACGCCCCCATGACGCGTTGGCGTCAGACAAGATGCCTCATTCCCAGAGCAAGTTCATAGAGATATCCACTCCTTTCTTCCTTATATTCCTAACCCAATACCAGTCCGAGTCTTTCGAGTCGCTTGAGCGAGGTGTTTTCGGAATATGGGACAACCTGGCCACCTTCAGCGGAGCGAGTGTAACGCCGCTCGACCTTTCCCGCTTCGCATTCGAAATTCGAACTTCCTCTGGCGTCCTCGACAGGACAAGGCACTCGAACTCCCTCCTCCCAAAGTTGAGTGGGAAGTCAATGAATTCCAGTGTCTCCAGGCGGGGAAGGAGTGTTGAGTCGTCCGCCATCCGTGTGCAAATCCCTTCATCGATGTCGAGGTCTTGCAAAGTGAGGTGAGTGATAGCGGGAAGGGCACGAAGGATGGGTACCAGCCCAAGGCTAGTAACCTTGAGCCCGTGAAGTCGGAAGTGTTTCAGCGACGGAGCGCCTTCTGACTGGGCAATAAATCGTGTGATCACAGAGGCTGGAGAGGTGTGAGTCATGTCGGGGTCGTCTAATAGCCTAGTGGGCCTCTCGGCACTGTTGAAGAAACTGATGTCGAGGTCTGTGATGGAAGGACATGAAAGATAGCGCAATGCAAGGGTGTCGTGCGATTTTCGGGAGATGAGGCCCTCTAGGCGCAATATCCGAAGCGCAGGTAAGCTTGCTACTTCTCTCGGGGCTGGACCAGCGGTATTGTCATTGAAGTCGCCTGGTGAATATCCAACGCCACGTTCCCTGAAGTTGAGAGTCAATGTNTCCACGTTGTTGCAGCCCTTCAGACTCTGCACAATCCATAGGAGTCCCCAGTCAAGTGTGAGGTTGAGGATTTGAAGGTTGGGAAGCGACAGCGGCTGGAANAAGCCGTGCATTTCATTGGGGAGATCGTCATACGCGGGGAGGGTGAGGTGGAGTGTCGTCAGNGCTGCGGGTAGGTGGAATAAAATTCTCTTTGGTGATGGAACTTCGCCCCACCCTTGCCCCCAGCCCAGTGACATATCCAAAGTCAAGGATCGCAATGCGTCCCATGAGGAGTGGCCTTCACTNCCAGCACTTTGCCCAATCGCACCCAGAAGGCTGCTAAAGCACTGGACNCTGTCGCACTNAAGGGAAAAGTGCTCCAGTGGGGGACCCCGAGCTAACAACNGTTCGAAGTTCGCGTTTTGGAGCGGACAGTCCGCAGGCGAACGACGGTAATGCCCTGAAGATATAGCCAGTGTCTTGGGGATCGAGCCAGATCGAGAGAACCATTCTTTGACCTTTTCAACGCGAATAAAGTGGGATTTGGTGACGGACAAATCAAGCTTCACCCACAAACGGGGCGTCGCCAGTGCCACTTCCCTCCACATCCTGCAGACCAGACAGATCGTCCGTAGCTGGGCCACGGTGCTCTTGCTGGCTGTATCCGACATTACATGCTGGAAGATAACCCCCAANATTTCGGAAGGGATAGCTAAGCGTCGCAAGGGGGCCAGTAGNTTCTCGTATGCTTGACATGTTATTTCGAGAAGTTCAACCTCCTGTCGGCGTCTCTTGAGGAGTTTCTCTAGGCCAGANAGTTCCTTCTCGATGGACGCTACTTCCACTGAAGTNAGTGGCGCATTGCTNGACGACAGGTGAGCAAACCGAGCCGATACGGACATAGACGATGACAGGNATGGNGGTTGGGAGGAAAGCAGAGGACGCGTGGGCCTGATGCCGACACAACNTTGATGGGTGGCTTTGATCGTGANTTAAGGGGCACAAACCCGACCAAAGACGCAGGATATGCGCTCGTTAAGCGACGTACATGACACGGGGAGATATAGGACGCCAATTCAAGCCACATAGGACAAAATAAAACTGTAAGTAGAGCCCTGGAAGCAAAACNACTCTCTGTCTGGGAGTCGAACCCAGCTTTCGCGCGTGACAGGCGCGTGTACTAACCGATATACTAACAGAGACTTGCTNCTGAAGTGNATTTTTGCTTNTATCATGCGNAACACCCATTAGCGTGCCACCTTTCTTAGTCGTAGAAGCCCANGTAGGTATNGCCTGAAAGTTCATATCGCCATCCAACTTTGCTGCAATAAGATATAGGCATTATCTCGAGGCTTGAAACCTTGGAACGNTGATTCACAGATAGCACGGCCGCAGGAGCGGCAGTATGTACAGAACGTAGACGAAACAGTATAATTCCAAGTCCAAACTGTAAACACAAGAGAAAACGTCTAGGAGAGTCCCAACAAATACATCACAAACTCAAGGAAAAGCCCAAATAATCTTGAAGCCAAAACNAAAGAGCGCAAGCAAACAGCGACGCAAAACGCTCTACGTAACAAGAGAAAANGAGATTGACAAGAGGAAGGAATTAAATCAAACTGGTATATCGAGGAAGAGCCAAGATCGCCGGACCAGCAAGGATCGTCGTATCATCTGCTTTGCCCTCCACCGCCGTGACGACAGCGTACACCTGACCTTTACCCGCAAGCTTCGTGGGTATCACNACTGCGCCATTCGTGTCAAGTGGGGCGTAATCAACAGAAAGGCCATAGAAGAACGCGACGTAGGTCTGAGCATTGGCTCGAGGATCCGNGGACTTGTACCTCAAGCCCACTGAGGAACCTGCGGNGACATGGCCTTCAAAGGAAAGGGTCGGGAANGCCTTGACAGCAGNNGAAGGGTTGGAAGGGGGGCAGGTGTCGATCATGGAAGCCGCGATAGTGTACATCTGGTTAAGACCAAGGGGNGTCTGCAGAATGGAGAGAGTAAGCGAAGGAGCGATACGGTANGNGAAGGGGACAAGCTTACGTCCAGTGCGCTATCCCAAAGAGCTTTCAAGTTCCCGTTCAACAAAGAAGAGACCCACGCGGAGTGGCGCGCCTCTGTACTGAGGAAGCTTGCCGCGGTGAGCGAGTTCTTCTTGCTCAGATGAGTAACCGCGCCGAGGTACCCAGACACGCCTGTCGTGGTATCGTCAGATACTCAATCATAAGCGCCATCCCAGAGATATATCACTGACCAACACCTTCCAAAGCCTGGCTCAGAGCGACGAAAGACCTGACATCCGTATACGGGCTACACCAGCAAAGCAACCCGTAAGCAACTTGTCCTACCCCACCACCAACGAGAAGGACACCTACAACTTGTACGTGCAAGGCAGGACCGCCTTCCCACCGAGGGCCGTCTCAAGGAACGAGACATGCTTAGCCTCATGTTCCGCGATCTTCACAAACCGTTGCCTATCCTCCAACGTAAAACCCGAAGCGACAAAGGCGTGGTCGTCAAACTCGGCTAGGGCGCCCGTATAGAAGGCGCTCGACAGGTGCTCGAGAGTCAAGGCGTAGTTCAGGGTCGCTACGTCTGTGCACGATGCCATGGTGTAAGGGCGGGTTGGAGACGACGTGACAGTAAGTAAGGCGGCATAAGGCGAAGAGTTACGGTGGTGAAGCGCACCGTTGGCAACGGGTTTGGTATGCCCAAAGATAGGCTTGGCGCGGCCCAGAGAAGGGAAGACGAGCACAAGAGCCAGGGGAACCGAAAGCTTCATATTGCGAAAGCCTAATGAGTGTGGCGGGACCGATGCAGATGTGGGGAAGGAAGAAACAGGAGTTGGGGTATTAGGCGACGCCCGCCGTGTTCGTTTATACGCCTCAGGAACGGGCGATCTGTCTTGATGCCCTGGGCGGGGATCGCGCTGGGTGCCTGCGATCGTGCTCGATGAAGACGCGTTTGAGCCCTGTATGGCGCACNGGAGCGCGTCGTCGATCGNAAATTCTAAATATAATTCGGAGTACGCACCGAAGCTTGAAGNCCCGACNGTCCTCCCCGCCCTTCAGCTNGGGAGGCTACAANNGAACCNNTTGTCATTNAGATTTGNNGTGCAGGGGNAGGGGGGAGTATAGATACATGCATAGAAGAGGACAGGNTACGACGAATGAATACACGACAATTACGAGGAAGGGAAGTANAGGTAATAGTCGTCAAGGGNTGGGTTCTTTAAATTCAGTTCATGGGGAATCACGTTCAGGTAACACATAAATACCTTATCTATCCTGTAGAGCAGCGGAGAGGTTGGTTNAGAATGAGAAAAGCTCAGGAGGGTAGGGTAGTTCNGGATGTTGTAGAAGTTCAGGAGAGTATGGTAGGTTCGAGGCGCAATGGGGNTAGAAGAAAGGAGGAATATGAATAGCAACGACAGCAGCAGTCAATCTAATAAGCGATAAGGCTGGGGTCAGGGTCGTCAAATCCTTCAACCGTGGCATTCCACTTCCACCGNCCCTCCAAGAATCCGTTGGCGGTATCCTCCAACACAATCTCGTTACGCTTNGAGACGTACACCGTCTTGTTCGTCACCTGCTGTCGAAGGGTNGGGATATTCTCCGCCTCGATCGGNGATTCGATGAGCTCGGAGAGCTGCTCGACAGCCTGCTCCAGGTCCCTAAAGGCGGTTNANATCAGCNNGCNGTNCNGCTGCGNCANGTAGGGAGGNGNGTACCTCTGGTTNTCCTCGAACAGCTCCTTCTCGTTACCTTTAGCAAGGTAATAAGCCATGGCGTATGTCCACTTCANGGTCTGNCGGCACTTGTCAAGCTCCTCTACAGCCTTCTTCATGAACTGNACTTCAATCCAGGTAAGCGCCGACGTGATCTGCATNTCCTCCATCTTCTTCTCNGTCTTTGCGTACAGGTCGAGGGAGAGCTTGGCGGATTGCTCGTGGTTAGCCCAACGATTGTAGTACTGCAATCTGCGTGAGTACGAAAAGGAAGCGGTAGCCAAGAAGGAACGNACATGGAGATAACGCTCTAGGGAAGCACGNCTACGGCTNTGAGCATCACGAGCCTCTTGGCCAGCNTTCTCNTCGTATCGGTTGCANGAATACCACTGCGTTCCATGCTCGCTCCAAGGACCCATGCACACCCAACAGAACTCGTGTTTACACTTCTTGCAAGTCATATGGCTAGGCNCACGGGCGTCAATAAACCCCGTCCTCACCCGATGCTGTTGAGAAACGGATATACGCACTTGCAACCCCCATTCTTCTCAATCGTACTCTGGCAATTCGTGCACTCCTTCGTGTTACTCTTGATCCAGTTCGCCGTCTCGCTATCGTCGCGGCACTTCTTCAACCACATCTTCGCCACAGCGCAAATGACGGGCCGGTGGTCGGCCTCGATGGGGCAACCGAAGCAGAACTTGTGTTCCTTGCCCTGGAGAGCCCCAAGGCGTGCCTGACTCTGGCTCATATCCTCCTGNCCGCCAATCCCNCGAGCNCCACAAGACACNATAGGGACGACTGACGTCAAGCTNAGCTTCGACGCCGCAGTTGGGCACGANACGGTGTTCGTGCAGGANGGATATGGNCAGAACTTGAGGTCGCGGTTGCAGGANACGAAGTAGCGGATNAGNAGTTCTTGGAACCGGGCCCACACCTTGGCGTTCTCTGCCTCCTCCGCCGGGTTGCCGGCNGGTGCACCTGGCTCGGGAACGAGGATGGATTGGATGAAGTTGTCNGGCGCGACGAGCTTGCACTTCTCCTCCATGCAGCGAATACAATGCTCCCCTTCGTCGCGCACCTTGGACACCACGTAGGCGGTCCAACACCCAGAGCAATAGGTGTGCTCGCAGTCGAGGGAAAGGGTTCGGAGTGAGGGGTCATCGTCNAAGCAAATGGGGCATAGGAAATGTTCAATGGATTTGGACGCCTTTAGTGGCTTGGGGACGGAGTAGGAGGTGGTGGGAGAGGTTGAGCTGGATTTGGACGATCGCGTCAGCTTTGATGAACTTCGGGTCGGGCGGCGGCTGGTGGTGCCAGACGTCGAGGACGACTGCGTTCGGATGGGCGCCGCTTGGGACTGCGACTGGGAATCCGGTAGCGCCACACCAGCCTCTACCAGGACCTTGGAGGGGTTGTCCATGTATTTCTCGATAAGCCGCTCTTTGTTCCATTTCGAATGCCGTAGCAACAATTGCGCGGTGCTCAGCTGCGCGCTCGTCAGCGTTCAGCTCGGGTAGACAAAAGGGAAGGGGCGTACATCGACGCCCAGAATGCCACAGATGTGCTCGGTGTCGTCCCGAATGAGCTTCTCCACGTCGGCCTGGCTCAGGCTCTCGTACTCGACTTCGTACGACTTGAGCTTGCCCTTCGCTGCCGACTTGATGTCGTCGGCGATGTCCATGTCGTCCTCGGAGACTGCAGACGACGATCACTAAGCACAATTGGGCGATGTCAGCGGGGGAGAGGCTCACTTTCGTCGTCATCCTGGGTGCCGTCGATCATGTCCTCATCGTCGTAGTAGTCGTCGTCGGAATATTCGTAGTCGGAGGACATGGCGGTCGTCGGCGTCGTCAAGATCGATGAGCACGAAGTGGTTTGGGTCAGGCCATGGATTGCGCCTCCCGAGGGTGCTTTAAGGGCATCACACACGTGACCAGGAGGCGGTATATAAAGTCAGATTTTGTCACTTTCCACCTGCTCGCATCCAGCGGTGCCCCTGCCAGGCAGTGCGAGGAACGGTACGAGCTTTCCAGCCATTCTGACTCACAGCTCACCGCCTCTAGATGTTGCGTATCAGGCAGACCTGGCGCGACTTTGTCTCCCGCACCTACAGCCCCGTCTCGGCGGCCAGGCTCTTCACCTTCAGGGTGCCAGGGGTATACAGCCAGGGGGTGCAGCCAAAGCCTCAGCAGGAAGTCTCGATAGACGTGTTGCCTGCTGAGGTCCTCGACCACGTCTTCGACGTCCTTGACGGCGACACCGAGGCCATCAAGACATGCACTCTCGTCTGCAATAAATGGCGGGTCCTCAGCCAGCCCCTGCTCTTTCGCAGCATCGTACTCGCGACAGAGGACCTCTCGCAGTCCATCGAGTTCCAGCAGTTCATGCTCCAGTCGCCCAACATCAGGGCGGGCGTCCGTGAGATTACAGTACACTTCCCGGACCTTGCCTCTTGGCCCCCTGACAGAAAGCTCGCTGCCAACCTCATGGCCGACATCCTCGAGCTTCTTCCGCGCCCTGAATCCCTTCGGCTGTACGGAGCTCGCTTTTCTGACTACAGGGTTAAGTGGAGTCGTCTGTCTAACCACCTCAAGAATTCCATCAAGACTATCCTCCACCGGCCGACCATGACGCACCTCCTTATCGACGGCTGGGTCCTCGACGTCAACCACCCCCAGTTCAACGACATATTCTCCACTGCTTCACACTCCTTGACTTCTATCTCGCTCCTCGACATTTCGGACGGCATATGGAACCCACTCGACGTCCCGCAACCCCCTGCTTCTCGCCTGGCTCTAGAGAAACTGACGGTCTCGAACACGTTTAACAAGGACCTCAAGATGATTGAATGGCTCTGTCGACCTGAATCCATCTTTGATCTCCAGCAACTCAAGACGCTGCACGTCGTGGAATCGCGCGACGACGACACCGTCTCGCTCTTGGCCAGCACAATCGGGGCATCGCTGGAACGCCTCGAGGTCAACATCAGTAAGCGTCTCGCCTCACCCTCGGTCAGGGTCCACCCCATTCACACATTGACCCCTTCCCCCGTTCTTCTATTTGATATGTTTAGGTTACACTCCACAAGAGTCCATCGGCCTCAATCATAGCACTGGCCTTCGCAGCTTGAGCCTTAGCTTTGGCGTCTTCTACACGGAACTCTACTACAGCAGCATTCCTTGGTTATGCGAGACGCTGGACACTGTGCCTCAGGACAACCAGATCGAGGAGCTCAGCTTGTCCCTATACATCACCCACCCGAGGAACGCCACTCCAGTCTTCCCGCCTCCGCAGGTTAGCCGATTCAACTACGACCGATGGGCGAGGCTAGGGTCCAAACTATCCGAGCCGAAATTCGGGAGCATCGCTAGAGTCAAAATCCAGCTGGTGCACCACGGCATAGACGCTCGAAGCTACAGCATGATGGCAGCACAGAGGCTTGGCGACGTCGCATCGAAAGTTACCTGGCGCTATCTCAGGGACGATTCTCCAGACATCGACGCTTCGCCGTGAGTTAGCTATCCTACGCAACGTGTCGACCGTCCTCTAGGCCGAGGTACGTTTGTTTGCCGATCGTTCTAACGAGAACTTCTTTCCTGACCCTGCTACTTCATTCAGATCTCCGCTTTCGGCCTCTTCTCTTCTATAGATGTTTTCTCTGCAAGCCTCGTTTTCCTCACGTCCACCCCAGTTCTCGATTCGTCCTCCGCCATGACTGACTAGTGGCTGCTCTATGCCGACCGCTTCGCTTCTCTTCGCTCGTTTGCTTTGCTTTGCTTGTTGCCGATCTATCTATGCTTCCATTTCCTTATACCCTGCACGCCCCTACTTCTCTTCGCTTCACCACGACACCCCCACGAAAAACCCTTAGACGTCGTGTCATGATTCGCATCGATCTATCCCGCCTTACCCGCCGCACCCTGCCAAGCACTGGCCCCAAGTGCGCTTAGACCTCGTGTATCCGCCGCATGTTGTTGTATAATCTGTATCGTATACCTTCCTGTCATCATACCTACACACACATCATATCATTGCATATATACCTACCTATCGTCGCATACCATACCTCTACCACCACCACCCATCCTCGTGTATCTCTCCCGCATCTATCAGTATCACACCATCCCGATATCCATCCTACTGGTAACCCGTTATCCGCCAGGAGCCTGGATCCTGGACGAAGGGTGGAGATTGGGGTAATGATGAAGGGGAATAGGCGGTCTCGACTCAGGGCTCTATACTCCGTTCATTCAGACAATACAAGTCCGCAATGGGGGTCTTCGACCGTGGGGAGGAAGGGAGAAGCTCGTTAGGCGCCTGTCCCTCCTCCCCCTAAACGCCTGGCGGTGGCGTCATCGGACATTGCCATATCGGCATATCGGCCGAACGCCGGCGTTCTGAATTGCGTTGCCGGTCCGTCACGAGACCTCCAATTTGCTCTGCGCACGGGCCACCTCAAATTCGTATATGAACTGGAAACCAGGCACTTTTGGTCTCCTTAGAACATACTCGAACAGGATCTGTTTACAGAAACTGACCGAGTCTCGCATTTTTGCAAATGCCACATTTTCAGATCCACTCGATGACTGAACGCGCCCGCTCGTTCGACTGAGAACACTGGCTCTCTTCTTCTAGAGAAGAGGGCTTCGAGGACGTTTGGTGGGCGTTGAGGGTGTAGTCGCGAGACTCCCTGAAGTGCTTGCCAGCGAGCTGGGCGTCTGTCTGATGGATCTCTTCTTTTTATTATGTTTTCGATGTACGATTGGTAGATAGAACTCCAATCGCAATACGGCTTCGACAACTTTCCTTCGCGTTTTTCCGAGCTTTGGCCTGGTCACTTGGAACCGGGTGCCCCTCATCCAAGAGCAATTTCGATTTCTTGTAAGGCGCTCTCAGGCTGGCCCTTCGCAGACCGCGAAATGATCGGAATCGGCAATCTATATAGCTGCGCGGCGCGCACACAACCGACTCGGATCGTCGTTGCCTCCTACCGTCACCTCCCTGGATTCCTTACGCACCTTTCCTTGACAAACGGGAAGAAATGTCCATTCGGAATACTCTAGGAACGTCAGGAAGCCGCTGACGAACTTGGATGAAGCAATTTCTCAAATGAAGTACAACAAGCAATCTGGTGCTGTATGCGATGGAAGCTGCCTTTTCGCAGTACTTGTTACTTGCAGAACACAAGGACGATGCTTCTTTTTCACATCCTCATCTCTGTACGTTGACCCCTGTGTGCGTTAGGCATCAGCTCTAAACACGGAATGGAGATTACCAGTGGCCCGCATTGCAAAGCCCTGATGTAACGTTGCTCACAACTGACGGGCGCCTACATAGAAGAGCGCCAGCGGACCCATAGCGCTCTATGTCGACCGCTAATGGCAACCATATGCACTGGACATCTTCTGCTTCTCCCTCTGTGAACAGCACACAAACAAATATGGTGATTCGAATCAAAAGAAGTCCGAGCTCGGGTTACTTATATCCTTGTTTCAACTTTCAGGGATGAATAGCGAGTTTTAACACTCCTCCGCAGCTCCAGCTGTCTTTCCATTCGTCATTTGCTCGGTAGTCTTCGCTTACGATGAAGCCCTTCATTTACTATCCAATCCTTCAAACCCTCCTGGGGGCAAGCGTCGTTCTCGCCGCCATCCCCTTCTCCTCTATTAAAGGCGCATCGAGGCTTCCCACTATCCCGAACAAGATCATAGTCGAGGTCGACACGGCGGCCAATATACCCAACAAGCGTGCTTACGCTCGTGTAAGCTCCATTTCTCTTTAGCCGCATTCTCTCTTCTTACCACAGCGCTGATAGGCAATCGACGCGGTCTATGATTCCATTAAAGCGCGGGATGTCGAGTTTGAGGTAAACAAGGAGTACGATAGTCCTGGCTACTTTGTGGGTGCTTCGCTCACGATCACGGTATGCGTTAATCTACCATTCTAAAATCTAACCGTTGATAAAGGCGATTCACAGAGCACTTCGGTATGTCCCTTGCACGCCTCATGCCAGCCTACACCTACGATGATTTGGTCAGGATGCTTCCGCACTTGATGATATCCCAGGCCTGCAGAACGTATATCCAGTCACAACCTACAAGATCCCGGTGTGAGTAATAGTAATGTCAATAGGCGTTTCGCTTCATCTCACAGCACTTCATCAGTCTCGAGGATACGCATATCGTAACTGAACCTGGAGACCCGAGAGCACTGCCCTCGACGGTCTCCTCACATGTCATCACGGTACGCTTTCGTGATTTTTCGGCCTCGCCGCGTGCTGAAAATCGTCTTCCAGGGAGTCGATAGATCCATGCGAGAGGGTTCTTCGGCAAGGGCATCAAGATCGCGATGTACGTATCTCGCTACATCTCCAGATGCTTTATTCATAATGGGCTCGGCCTGTTAGCATTGACTCTGGTTTGTTGAGAGATCCACCAGCATATGCGAGACTCCTGATGAGTTTATTGACTAGGTATTGACTATATGCATCCACTTCTTGGAGGCAGGATCGGCCCAGGTCATAAGGTCGCGGGCGGATATGACTTTGTCGGCGACGATTACGATGGCTTTAATGAACCTATGCCAGACGACGACCCTGCGGATTGTATGGGTAAGCCATAGTCCCCAGGCAGCAGCATCCCATATTTCCGATTTTCTGATCCATAAATTGCCCAGGACACGGAACGCACGTCTCCGTGAGTCTGTAAAGGCGCCAGTTGGATAAGGAAGCTCAAGCATCTCAGGGTATCATTGCTGCTGACCCCAACAACTCATACGGCGTTGCCGGTGTTGCTTATGAGTCCACCCTTTATTCTTACAGGATTTTTGGCTGTACAGGGGAGGCTAGCGACGAAGGTAGGCCTCCATACATGCCTATCTGTGCTCTATTCATGCCCCGGATTTTCTAGTTATTATCGAAGCCCTCCTCAGGGCCGTAGACGACGGCAACGATATCATGAATCTCTCTCTTGGTGAGCCCAATGGTTGGGCGAGCTCGCTCACCGCAGTCGTGGCTAGCAGAATCGCCAGGAGCGGGAAAATTGTCGCCATCGCCGCTGGGAACGATGTGGGTCGATGTTGTGGCCGAGTTTGCTAGTATGCCTGACGCGGACTTTCAGGGGGCGGTTGGCTCTTGGTATACTCACCAACCTGGGACTGGTACTGACGTAATCTCTGTTGGAAGCGTTGAGAAGTAAGCACATACTGGGCCCCTTCGAGTTGTCACTGACACCCTACCTCAGTACCGTGATCCCTGTATCGAATGCCCTTGTTCATGGCATCGAGCACGCCCCGATTCCTTACTACGCCTTCCCCGCTTTGCCGGTCGAAGGAGAATGGCCGATCTACGTCTTAACTCCCAATAATGTAAATATCGACGATGACGCTTGCAACCCACTTCCCGACTCAACTCCCGACCTCTCCCCATACATCGTAATTGTACGTCGCGCGATAGCCTGCCGCTTCGCTCAACAGCTGGCGAATATTCAAGCGAAAGGTGCGGAACGGGCACTTATCTACGAGTACGTCCATGATGCTCCTCCGTATTCCTATGACGAGCTCACGATGGAGCAGTAATGGCGGAGGACCTGTGGGCCTTTCTTTGCCATTTCCCGTGTCACTCATTCCGGCGGAGGATGGTCTTTTTGTCAGTAACATCTCCTCTGAAGTGCGTGACATGTGCGGTCTCAACTAATCAAGTGGTCTACCAAATAGCTCGTCGAGCAATTCAACGCGAAGACACCGGTTACTATTTCTTTCCCCCAGGGCGACGATCTCATGAACATCGAAAACCCTTTTGGTGGCCTGATGTCGAACTTTTCGAGCTATGGGCCAAACTACGACTTCCAGTTCAAGCCGGCTATCGGTGCACCCGGCGGAAATATTCTCTCGTCTGTGCCACCTTCTCTGGGTGGCCTACTATCCGTTCGGCACGGCACCTCCATGGCGACCCCTTTCGTCGCTGCCGCCTCGGCTCTCTTGCTCCAGATCAGAGGTAGAACCGCCGCCACAGCGAGGAACGCTCGCACTCTCTTTCAAACCACTGCGGTCAGTGTGCAAAGTACCAAGGACGAGCAGGCTCTACCGCAGACGCTGACCAAGCAAGGTGCTGGCCTCATCAACGTCTACGATGCAGTGTTTTCGACGACCTCCATCTCCAAGGGTGAGCTGATTCTTAATGACACAGCTTTTTACCAGGGAAGGTAGGTTCTCGCGTCTCCCTACCGCTTTGGTTGCACTCACCGAAGCCGTTGGCGTCAGGCAAACATTCACGGTTAAGAATGATGGCAAGAGCGCCAAGAGCTATGTCCTTTCTCATCGTCCAGCTGGGACTGCTTTGACCGTCCAGGAGGTAACAAACAACGAATCCTATATCAAATCAACGCTAATGGAGTCAACGTCTTAGAATTCAATTTTCGCATCGACCGGCCCTGTTCCTCTTGTTCCCAACGCCGCAGACGTCAGCATCGTTCCATCACAGTTTACCTTACAACCTGGTCGCTCCCAGACGGTCGAAGTCGCCTTCACCCCACCCCAAGGAATCGACGCGACTCGTTTCCCCGTTTACTCAGGGTTCATTCATGTCTCTGGACCAGGAGAGAACTTCCATGTATCCTATCTCGGCCTTGCCGCGTCACTCAGAGACAAGCAAGTTGTTGACGATACTGATACTCTGTTCGGCGAAAAGATTCCAGCTCTTCAGAACTCTATGGGAGAAGCTCAAACAGAGCCCACTAACTACACCTTTGTCGGCGAAGACTATCCTACCTTCGTCTTCAGGTAAGGGATGTGCCTTTAACTCGAGAACCTATTCGCTGATGGCCCTGCGAACTTTCAAGGCTGGCATTTGGGTCTCCGCTGGTGCGATTAGACTTGGTTCAGCCCGACACAACAGTCAGTATCTGAGCTTTCTTCGATTGGCGTCATCTCACGCCCTGGAAATACAGGTTGGGTCAGTTCCACTCTTTGGCGCCAGGGTTGTTGGAATTGTTGGCGAATGGGATAGCCTTAGCCGAAACTCCGAGGTCAGCATTGGCTCATTCAAAGACCTGAGAACATCCTCTGCAGAGTTCTGACATACCTTTCCGGCTCGGTTCTCAGGACATCAATAATAATGGTGCTGATATCGTGGCGCTCAAAACGCCTACCTTTGCGAATGGGACTACCATTCCCAATGGATCGTACAGACTTTTGTTCCGTGCTCTTAGAGTCACAGGCGATCGGGAAAAGCAAGAAGACTATGAGACCTGGTTGAGTCCTATCATCGGCATTTACTATCCGTAGATAATCTATATGCGCTCCTATCAGCAAAGAACTTGATGCGAGCCGTGTTCGGAGTCCTGCAAAGTCCCCGATTGAGGTGGACACCTGGAGAGGCAGCGTACGTTTGGAGCGCTCTGATATCGTCTTGCACTCGCAGTAATGTGACAGGTTGTTTGGCACCTGGGCGTGCTTTGTTGGACGAAGCAAAGACGAAACGTGAAAAAATGAAAACAAGTGATGAATCAGTTACAGCTGGTTAAATGCCATGATGCGGTAAAATCGACTCGGATTTCCCCTTCCCCCTGAAAACCTATAATCGTCAAGACCAACCATGGTATGCCTTGAGGTAGTTCATGACCCGCGATGCGTTGAGATCCGGGGTAACGCCCAGGAGCTCCAGGGTTCGCAGTTTCGGGAGTGGCATTTGCTGCCTCTTCTTCAGCCTTCTGAAGATACTCCCACCAATTGTAACGCTATCCAATACGAGGTGGGTCAACGAGGGCAACTTGGAGAGGACGCGTAAGAGGCCTCGCCCTGATATCGCAAAGCAACAGAGGCGAAGATATCGCAGGGAAGGCGTGCCTTCGGAATTCTTGATGAACTCTACGATGTTCCTGTGCGACTGAGATCCAAAAGAACCATCTTCCAGCCCGTCGATGTAGTCCAGGCAATTGAAATACATATCCAGTTCCTCAATCATGGGGGAGCGAAAGTAGCGGAGAATCTCAAGTCCGCTACGATCTATGTTCTGGAGGTGAAGGCTCCTTAGCTTGGGGAGGAGAACTGGCTTCCAGTGATAGGGGTCTCCGTCCCATGGGTCATCGGGGTTGATGTCGAAGATGCACAAGTCCATGTCGATGGTGAGGGATTCGACATTTTTGCAGGATTTTAGTGCGTTGACAAACAATGCCGCATTGCCGGGCCACCCGCATTGGAGAGTAAACCTCGTCAGATGGGCGAGGAGTTCAGTCGGAAGGTAAAGAAACGGACTGTCGCTTTGGTATCTGTCGTAAGAAGGTAGGATGAGGTTAAAGGAGGCGACATGTGGTAGGTGTCGGAAAATTAAGTCTGATCTTTCTGGGCGCTCCTTCTCCAAAGGCCCCCATTCGGACCAGGTGCCGACTATTTCCAGATGAAGTGATAGGAGTGAATCCCAAGACCATTGACGGGGTCCCCGACTACCGTGATGTCCTTTTGCAATCGCTATCGCTGTGACGAGATTCCGTAGGCACTGGGAATCACAGCAGAAGATGGATAGTTTGTGGATGATAGGCCCAGTGGTGAGAAAATCGGCCAGGGCATGGGTCCCCAACGAGCAAATAGTGTCGTCTGAGCCGTTGCCGGATTCGCGCCTTCTATAAGCGAATGTACCCTCACACTCGACTCCATCGTAGTCGGCTGCACGGATTGAGAGGTGCTTCGGTAGGGTTCCTGCCCGAGCCAACCACTTCTCCGCCCTTTCCATGAGCGTCGGCGTGATTTCGTACTCCAGTCCAAGCGAATTCCAAAGGCGATTGGTGAGAAATACCGTGTCGCGCCAAACCTTGCAAACCCGAGAGATGTCGAGGAGTTGCTTTCTGCCATCCTTGTACAGGATGTCCCCAGAGGCGAAGACGAAGATCTCTCCGAGAATCTCGAGAGCTAGGTTGTCCATAGTGGAGGCAGAAGATAAGAAGGGAGTGCGAGCCTCCGCCCCTGTTGAACGTTGAACTCTTGTTACATAAGCTAGAGTGTATCCTAGTACTTAGTGTATCACTGATAGGGCCAAGCCTCGTCACGCGTCACGGCGTTCTCTCCTGCTCTCACCTCCCTTCATGGACACCCTTGCCCCGGAGATCATTGGGGAGATTCTTGCTTTTACTCTGGCCAAAGGGGCGCTATATCGGCCTGGCAGGAAACAGCTCTTGCAACTCTGCCTTGTTTGTAGGACGTGGCGGAACGCGGCGTATTCCACCCATGAGCTCTGGAGCTCGCTCGGCCTACACCACTGGTTTACAGTCGAGCTTATGGAAAAGGTCGAGAAATGGTTTTCACGCTCGGGAAACTTAACACAAGAGTCTCGAGATCATCGCACCAGACCGCACCTATACAGACTGTGCCAGGAGGGGCTGCTCCCTTACTAGCGATGCCCTTGTCAAGTTCTTGACCACTGGACCTTATATCCACCATCTCTCCATCTCATGCGACGACTCCGAGTGTATACGCCACCTCATCTCTTCCATGGCCCACCTCGCAGATCGCTTAGACGGTCGGAAGCACCGACCATGGGACATCATCAAGTCTCTCCGCCTGGAATTTGTAGGCATGTGGGATGAGACAATCAATGACTCCGAGGACGATAGGATATTCAAACATCTGCCCCCAGTCCAATCTTTCACTCTCGACATCCCTCCATACGAGGGCAACGCCGATGGATTGACTCTCAACATGCCCGAGCCCTTTCTCATTCGACTGAAGACGTTCGACCTGAAATGCGATTTCGACCCAACTAAAATATTGAACGCCCTGCAATTCTGCCGAAACCTGGAACACTTCGCCTTTGATATGGCCCTGGGGACCTTCGATATCTTGCCTGACGACGAATGGCAAACAAAATGGAAAGATAGTGATGCCGCCCTTCTCCCCAAGCTGAAAACCCTATGCCTCCGCAACATTGGTCCCAAAGGCATGGAGTATATGCGCTGGTTTCGCTCACCCGATATCGAAAAGTTGGATATCGGTTTTGGAAAGTCCCCCTTGAGAGGCGGTATGTGCTGGGAAGAAGGGCTTATGGATCGTCCCTTCGACTGGTACATCTCAGAGTTCGTGGGGAACTCAGGATCTAGTCTGCCCAGGCTGCGGTTCCTCGCAATCCGGTCCCTGCAAACATCGGGTGAGGGGCTTGCGAAAGTCTTCGTCAGGCTCCCGTCCCTGACACATATTGTTCTGGACGGGTTTTCACACCGAGGAACTTCAAATGTCTTCGAAAATTTTGGGAGTCGTACGGATGCATCCCTTCCGAACCTCCGAACACTGGAACTACTCAACGTTTCCCAATACTTCGACGCCTCCTACGTCACGGAGTACGTTAAAGCGAGGCGAGGATTTACGAGAAGCGACGGAAGCCCGCTTGCCCAGACGGAGTTGGTCATCATACCTTAGGGAGTCGGAGCGGACGAAGAAGACACAGATCCGGAGAGCGAAGGAGGCGATGACTCATATTGGGAGTAGTCTATCCCCCGATTGCCATAGGAGGATTGTTCATGCCCTTTCTCCCTCCGTATCTATCTCCATGTCCCTTAACTCCCCTATGCGTGGTACCACGCCGCGTCGCACCTTCAAGTCGCCTACAATTGCCCCGGCGGAGCTGTATCGAAGCATGGCTCCGAACTGAAGACCTAGTGCCACACCGCGGCTGCGCAGCTTTCCTTCGCAATACAGTTGCCGCCCGTGATTTCCTCAGGCCTCTTTCAGGCTTCCTGGGTCGGATACCACGCAGGGAACCATCTCTTCGCTCCAGATTTATCTATACTGTACCTTCTAGTGTAGGAGAACAAAACAAACGAGTCTGTAGCCTCATCCAGGCAAAACTGCTCTCTGTCTGGGAGTCGAACCCAGCTTTCGCGCGTGACAGGCGCGTGTACTAACCGATATACTAACAGAGACGATAATATTGCTTTCAATTGCAAAACATATGAGCTTTTGCAGCTCTCCCATTTTCCAGTCGGTGCACATCCAAGGAGTCGGGCAGCGAAATCTTGCTCTCAACCGTCACTCAAATACCTCGCCGATTACAGAGTTAAGAGATTTTGTTGCCTTATTTTTCTTCCTGACACTAGGTCATACACGCAGAAGTCCATTATTCCGCTTTTCTGTGTCACGGTTGCACATCTCAAGTGCCACCCCCAAACACCCGGGCCCTCAACAAGGCACCCGGGGCGCCCATTTCCCCTTCTCTCCTTCGCCATGGCCGGACCAGGCTCTATCAAAGAGCTTGGCGAGGGATTCTGCTCTTCTTCGTTCAAGGAAAACACCAATGCTTCCACACGCCAAACACCTGCATGTTGTGGAATACTCTCACCACTGCGTCAGTTGCCTCCCGAACTGCTAGGAGAACTCTTCGCTTTCGCCATCAACCCCGACCCTGCCCTCTTGAACAAAGGCAGGAAGCAACTCCTCACCTTCTGTCTCGTTTCGAGAGGCTGGCGGGATGCTGCGTATTCGAGGCATGATCTGTGGAACTCTATTGAACTCGAGAGCCCTTTCAACGACGATGTGGGTGTGAAAGCGCAGAAAATTTTCCATCGTTCTGGAATCCTGCCCAAATCCATTTCCATCCGCGTCACAACGGAAACTTGCTCCTATGAGTGTGTCCGTGATGACACCTGCCCTCTGGCAAATCAGGCCTTAGCGAAGTTTCTTGTGGAAGGACCGCCTATCCAAGACCTCGCCATCCAGTGTGCGAGCACTGAATGCATGCGGCATCTGCTACAGAGCATGGCAAAGATCAAGCCACCAGGACAATCCCGGTCGTGGGACTCAGCCACGAGCTTCCGACTAACAATTGAATCGGAGTGGTGCGAAGAAGAGGCCGACGGTCACCACGCAGCAAGTCCCGCCACTAGGATGTTTACCCAATTCCCCTCTGCGATCACTTCACTTTACCTTCATCTCCCACCCCTCAAGCTGGTTTTCTCGGGTACCCACATTGACTTCCCAAACGACTTTCTTATGCGACTGAAAGAGCTCACCCTCATTTGCGACTGGGAACCAGACAAAATCTTACCTTTTCTGAAGTTTTGCGCCACCCTTGAGACTCTCACCCTCGATGCCGATTACGCCGAATATGGCTTGGAACCCGACAATCTTTGGCAGGCGCAAACTGAAGAGCAGACCACCCTCCTAACCACAGCTCGAAAAATATCCTTGCTGAACATTCATCCCGATTCAGCTTCATATCTATACTTCTTCCGTCCCTACGCTCTGGAGGAGCTGAACCTAAATTTCACCGAAGGACTTGACTGGATCGTTAACGAGGATCTGTCCTTTCCCGACTATTTCGAACCGTTCCTCCAGAGATCATCAGAGAAAGGCACTTTCTACCTCCGTCGCCTTCGCCTCTCCGGCATCGAGATCGGAGCCGAAGAAATGCTAAGAGTCCTGCTGAAACTTCCCTCACTTACGCACCTTACCCTCAACACTGTTTGGGTTCCGTCGTCTCTCTTCCGGGACCTGTTGGAGGTTGAGACTGTCATACCTCTCCCCCACCTCAAGGAATTAACTTTACGGGACCTTGACCATGAATTCCTTGTCTGGGANGTTCGTGTGTGATGTTCGAAGGAAGGCAGTCCTTGATGATGGAAGATGGGCTCAACCGTGTCGCAGCAAACGACGCTCTCTATCGACGGGACTCTCCACGCCATCAATGGTTGCTTAGTCCCATTCTTTGAGACTCAACCGGACAGACAGCGACAAATGGGCTTCAGACGAGGATGAGGAGGAAAGCAGCGAGGGAGAGGGTGAATCAAAGAGCACGAGCGATTATGGGGAGCGGCGAATGTCGGTGGATTAGGGTGAGGGAGGGAATGCTTTGAACGCTGGGGTCGTATGAATACTCGATATGATTGCTCAAGATGAATCTAATTCATGGACATACAGTAGTGGATGAAAAAAGATACTAACAGATGGTAGTATACACTTGAAAGCGAAGGCATATTGCGGGGGATGAACGGAGACGTGCGAAAGAAACAAAGGGCATGCGGTGATACAGAGTCCAAAGAAACAGTCCTGGGCTGTCAAGAGGGATTCGATGACTTCCAAGCTTACAGAGACGCCTTCTGATACTTCGGCTCAACGCCATCCTTGATAGCAAGGTACGGCATCAAGTCGCTCGTCAAGAACTCACTAGGCCATGTCTTCCTCAACTGAGCCTTCAAGTAATCCACCGCAAGCTTCACATTCTCCTCCCGGACACCAGCCACGATATTCTTGATGGTAGGCGCGATCTGGTCAACCAATGCGTCGACGTACTCGGCGGTGATAAGCTCGCCGGTATCGTCGACCCGAAGACCGTACTTCACCCACTGCCAGAGCTGGACACGAGTAATCTCGGCAGTGGCAGCGTCCTCCATGAGGTAGTTGAACGGGATGCACCCATTGCCTCCGACCCAGGCGGCGGTGTAAGCGAGACAGCACGAAACGTTCTCCTTGATACCATCCAGGGTTATCTTGCCAGGGACCTTGGGGTTCAGCAAGTCGGCAGCGGTGACTTGGACTTCGGACCGAAGGTTGTGGTACTGGTTGGGGCCGAGCATGTGTTGGTCGAAGACCTCACGGGCGATCTTGTTGATGAGAGGATGGGCGATCCATGTGCCGTCGTGACCAGCGGTGACTTCACGTAGCTTGTCGGCGCGGACCTTGGCCATGGCGACCTCGTTGGCCTTGGGGTCGTCCTTGATGGGGATCTGAGCGGACATACCCGCCCATAGCAGCGACCTTGCGCTTGTGGCAAGTCTTGATGAGAAGGCGGACGTAGGCATCCATGAAGGGGACGGTCATTGTGACGTCCTTGCGGTCAGGGAGAACGGCGACCGATCCGCACGACGCTTCTTGATAAAGCTGAAGATGTAGTCCCACCTGGAAGCGAAGATAAGGGTCTGTTTGCAGGGTCGAGCGGATATGAATCGTACCGTCCACAGTTCAATCCACTTGAATGGTTCCTCAACTCGAACAGAATCTCCTCCATCTGGAAAGCGGCAGGGAGAGTCTCGATGAGCACGGTCGCACGGATAGTGCCTTGAGGAAGCCCGATGTATGATTGGGAGAAGACGAAGATATCGTTCCAGAGACGGGCTTCGAGGTAGTGTTCCATCTTGGGGAGGTAAAAGTAGGGTCCATAGCCACGCTGCACGAGCTCCTTGGCGTTGTGGTAGAAAAACATGGCGAAATCGAAGATAGATCCGGAGACGGGAAGGTTATCGACGGTGACACGAGGTTCGTCGAGATGCCATCCTCGGGGTCTGAGATAGAAAGTGAGACATCCCGTGAAGACGTATGGAAGTTGGCAGAAACATACCGCACAATGAGGACTGCAGGGTTCTCGGAAAGCTTGTACTTCTTCCCGTTGGTTTCGAAGTCGATCTGCCGCCTCACTGCGTCGCGAAGGTTGATCTGGCCAGTAACCATGTTCGCGAAGGTGGGGGCGGAGGAGTCTGGCAAGAGTTTTAGACAACGATTAGGCGAGACGGTCAACATGACACACCTTCAAAGTCGGCCATGAAGGTCTTCGCTCCGCTGTTCAGTGCGTTGATGACCATCTTCCTGTCGGTGGGCCCAGTAATCTCCACTCTCCGGTCCTCCAACCCTGGAGCGGGAGGTGCGCACTGCCAGCTGGGCTCTTCGCGAACGGCCTTGGTCTCGGGATGGAAGTCAAGAGCGACGCCAGAGTCATACCGCCTTTGGGCGTCTTCACGAGCCGTGAGCAGCGACCGGCGGGTAGATTCGAAGGTTCTGTGGAGAGCAGCGAGGAACTTGAGGGCACCCTCAGTGAAGAGCTCAGCCTGGGCCTTCTGGGCGACGTTGGAGTGGATTCTGACGCCGGGTACGCTGGACATGGTGAGGCAGATAGGTAAATATAGTGGTAAGGGTGAGACGGGAGGAAGTGAAAGATCGAAGCGGAGACGGCGACCTATTTAGCTCGGAGCTGGAACAGGGACTCATTACCTTACGGTGTTGGTTCAATTGGAGGTTGGAACGCCTTTTTGGGACGGCTCCCCGCCAATCCGTTTCCGTGACCCCTCCGGATCGACGTCACCCCGGCAATCACATGCGCCCCGCCCCTCGTGAATGCAAGCCGGGCTGGTCCTGAACTTTGACCATACAAAGCCCTCTGGGCGTGAAGGTTTACTGCCGAACCTTCAAGTTGGACTTCGCGGCCCCAAAAATGTACCGAAGAGGAATGGAAACGCTATGTTTACACACATACCTGCTTCCTCCCAAGCCGTCTCCTCTTCGTGCCTTCCCTATGTTGGAGCACGGACTATCCTTAGTCTCGTTTGCCATCATCAGGATTCAGCAGCGCCGTCGATCTGAATCCGTCGGGCGAGACGGAAGTGGCGGACATGCGCTCCGGGCGGTGCAGACTTGAGATTGTAGCCAGCACGGAGCATGCATCCCGCAGGCCGCTGTGGACGGTGGAAGCAGATGGCTAGTTCACCTCTGAGACTCGACACCCCGCGCGGGTGATGCACTTGGGTCCTAGTCAGCGGGTGCTGTGGTAGCGGTAGAGAAGGAAGTCGGTTAATCGCTCCCAACCAGTGGTCTACCGGGTGTTGCCGGTGTGGATCCTTGAGGGTCCGCACGCTTTCTTTGGGCTGTCCCATCCCCCTCGGGCTTTGGCTTCCCGCTATCCCCTCTTGTTCGCTTGAATACACCATTACGGATATGTTACAAGGCTTCCTAGCAGTAGCAATGCCTCAAAGGGCCAGCTTATATCGACGCATAGCACCAGAGTACATGGTCTTTGAACGATGCACCTACATTGAAACCCATGGCCATCGCTCGTACAAGATTCATTTGCGATGAGGGGCGGAACAGCGCGCGGAGGACGGTAGGCTCATAAATCTATGCGGAAACATTGCATTTAGGTGTGGCTGGTCGTCCGACCCTTACCACGGGTGGTACTTAAATGTGGGTCGTGTCCCCTGGGTCAGTTCAGCTAGGAACAGTGGTAGGAAGAATATTTTTCAGCGGTGGTTCCGTGGAACGCTACATTCTAGTGGTAGTAGTAGATATGCCCAGATAACTGACGATTCGCGTCGATGTAATTGCTTCTGCGGATACTCTGAGCAAGTGTTTCTGTGGGTAACTGACCAATGAGAACTGACCGGACACGTAGGAAGTTAAGGTCAAAATCTCGAGCAAACAGAGTTCGGGGGAAACCATCTCCCGTTTGATCCGATACCTCAACTGACGAAGACTTCAGTCCAGCGGTATTGAGATGGAGGCTGTAATTATTAGGGTGCAATCTGGTAGTGCCCCCCGGCTCCGCCATGTTCAATTTTGCTTGCAATGTGAGCATCCACTGGCCACTTGAACTACGAAATCGCAGCTCGTAGAGTACACCTGTTATAGCCACGGGTATCAGCTGATGACCAACTGGCGGTTGTAAAGAATCTAGCTTACGTACGGCTCAGGATCGCACTGAGTATGACTTCCTGCGGAGCAGAAAGCATGCACTCTTGGAAGTTAGGTATAACGAACTGAATTGTGTACTTGGAGGACGCCTTGGCGAATGGGCGCGCGTTAGGATTGGGCGTAATAGTATTACCGAAAAGCGGTGGGTGCTTCATAATGAGCTGATAAAGCCCATCATCATCTCGCTCGCAGCACGCCTTCTCAATATCAGCCTTTACCGTAGGAGTGACACAGGGAGCGCAATGGTCGAGGATTGTCTCGAGCAAAGGGGGTAGTGTGACAAAGGCCGCATTACGCAGGTTGGTTATGACGAATCGGACGGGGGTCACTCCGTCGAGGAAGAAGGACTGCAACACCTGGGAGAGAAGTTCCCTTGACCCCTCACATATCCGCAGGCAGCCTGATATCAGTGTTGTAGCTGCTGCTGACTCGTCCTCGGCATATGCGGCAGAGCAGAAAAGGGATACGAGTCGACTATGCGCCGGATGGGTCCTTTGAAGATCTTGTATGGACTTTAGCTGGCTGCAGTTGAGCGGTTTGAGCGAACCGTTGATAGCGACACGCAGGACGTACAATTACAGTTTCATCGCTTTCAAGCTTGCTCTCGTGCGCGTCCGTCGTGGCCATAGGAGGAGGTTGGAACTTGGCGTCGGGGACTTGAGTCGAGATAGCAGATGCTGTCGGTGCGGAAGGAACCTTGCTGATCGTTATCTATGAGGCGTACGAGTCCCGTGCCAATCCACGTTACTGTGGGTGCACTCGGTCCATAAAAGGGTTCTACTTGCGCACTCTCTGAATTAAAATTTGGCCTATCTTACAGTTCGAAGCCGCACGGGTACGGCACCTGCAAAATATATGCTATGTGTACCTCCCAGAAGGTATACTCAATCAAGTCGAAATCACCTTACCCGTGTCAATGCGCAATACACCTTTCGATCCTTAGATGTCTGCAAGTTAGCCCCTATTTCCTTTCACTTGTATCGATTCAAAATAGAGTGACTAAACGATGAAGTCTACTCCGAAATAATCCTGAGCAAAATTGAAAAGTCATCAGCGACGCGGCAACTGCGAAATGGCAAGAGAGAAGTACGAACCTTCAACGCTTCAACCTTTGACAACCTTTGCAGGCTTGCCCGTTTGGTACTCGGTGATCTTCGTCACGGCCTTGCTGCTGATCAGGAAAGGTTTCTCCGTCTGGAGATACACGCTTCCTGGGCGGACAGCCTCACCCAATATCACGTCCACTTCGCCGCTTGCCTGCTGAGCATATCGCAGGCTTGCCAACCTCCAGAGCTCATTCGAAGCCTCGGCGTCGGCATCGCTCCATGGATACTTGGGCATCTTATCCTCGATTCCCTCTTTCCTCAGCATCATCTCCAGGGTGACCTTCTTCTTCGACTGGGCGTAAGCCTCCGCATCGTGCATGACAGAGTTCGCCCCGTTCTTCCCTGACCAGAAGACAGCCGTATTGGGAGCCGTCTTGAGCCCAGCCTCGATCTTCGCTTTAAGAGCAAGGAACTCAGGTGAGGTCATTGTCAGGGCTCGAGAGACCAGTTCATCTTCTTCATCCCTCTCGAAGGCTTCCTCCAGGTCATCTACAGACGACCTGGCTGCCATGACATCTTCGTCGTACCACACCCGAGCGTCTAAGTCAAACGCGCGAGTAGAGACATCGTAGGTTGCGGTGGGATCCCGAGGGAGCGGGGCAGCGACAGCGGCGGAGACCAGGAACCCGGCCAAGGTCAAAAGTTGGGTGAAAAGCATGATGGGCCGGAAGGGGGTAAGAACTTGAACGTGTGCGGTTACCTAGCGAAGAGTAATTAACCATAGTTAGCTTCTAGCTTAGGCGAAGGAACAGACGAACACGTACAGGGTGTTAGGTGTCGACAAGAGGATCAATACAGCCGTCCTAGACACATTTATTTAGCGTTTCGCGCAGTGAATAGACAAGTTATAGAGGAGCATGGGGAGGGGCGGCGAGGGGAACGTGTCGATGAGCGGAAACACAAGGCTTACCAGCAGCTGTGGTCGTATCAAACGATGGGGGAAAGCAGACTTCCGCCTCAGCCTTTTATCTCTGGTCTGAGTATTGTACCCGTGGATGATCTTCTTAGATCTTCGGTGTGGGCGCACGCCGGCGTGGGTGCAAGTGAGCGCTTAGCTTGTGTATGCGCATGGGCGCTTCGACGATTGTCGGCATCAGCCGCTGAAACGCTGGTACCACGTTCCACTTGCGTCAAATCTCTTCTGTAGCGAACGATCCACATGACCCGCGCGTTCTCGCCGTTTGTGCATATTGCCTCAGTTTATCCGAGTCGGCGCCCAGTTGACGAGGTCCCCGATGCATTCCCCATTCCGCAAGTGTACGCATCATGCGCTTTGTCTATGGCGTATTAGATATTTATAACTTCAGCGAGTTCACGGACCTGTAGGACGTGGAAGCTCATCCCATGTCGATATCTGCGGTGTGCATGAGACCCATTGCTTCTGCAGTGTTTCATGGCGCGCCGTAGTGTATGTTTCCTGGATACTGCATCAATCCTTGCACAAAAGATTCTCCCGAGCTCCTGTTGCCTCCCAGGAATGGCTTCCGAGCTTGAGGACAATTAGTTGCCTCTATCGCTGAAAGACTTAGTATTATCTTTTGGCGCGTGAAGTTCCTGTGAGCGTCGCACTCCCCTGCTCCGCCGCAGACGTCAACTTCGCGAATCAGGTTGGTTTGGCAAGGGCCTTGCTGTGAATCGGCGGAACACCTCCACGCAATTGCTCTCCATGTCACCAGGCTCGCCACGGCGTATGAGCAATCCTGAACAAATGCCTTCGCTTCCGCTTTTCTACGTTATAACCAGCTTTACCCCTCCTGAACCCGGCAGGTAATCTCCTCAAGAGAAGGCGGAGGAAGCGGATAGTAGGCCTCGCCAGGCCAAGTCAGACGTTCGAGAGTGAAGGATTCCACCGTGACTCGGTCAATCTTCAAGCCAGTGCATGAAAACTAGAGAGTACGATCATGGAAATTGCCAACGGTAAAAGCACCTATCATTGTCAGCCAGATGGAGCGTCGGAGGCACATGCAAACCGCGACTCTGCCTGCCTTGCTGAAGATACATCCAATCAAGAGACTAAACTGCGCAACCACCGTCACCTACAGGTTGAATTCATCCAGCAACCTGTGTCTGCCAGGCGGTAACAAGAATTTTTCCCGTTAGCTGACGGTTTCTTCCAATATAGTTGTTCCTGCGTAGAGCCGAAAGTCAGACACACTAATCATCGAACCCAGCTCGAGGAAGCGGGATGGTACTCGAGTACATGGGTCGCACGTACCGTTTCCGTAAAAAGTCAATGTCGAGGCTGTGATCCAGGCCAATTGCAGCGACGCGTTGTGGCCCATGCTTCTTCATGTCTTGCGGCGTCCCGTCTTTGTCGCTTGCTGCCAAAAACAGGCTGACCATTTCTGGCGTTGGGTGACCGGAAGATCCCTTCAGCTTCGAGAAGTAGAAATCCCACTTATTTGAAGGTGAGAAGTGGTTAAAAGTCAGACGATACAAAGAATCTAGCACGTCAGGGAGGCATAAGTGAGAGGCTGGGGGTTACATGCAGTTTGCACAATACTGACCATGAAAAACCACATCAACGGTGCACCCCCCGTGCATCAGCATTCGGTCAAGGAAATTTGGGATTCTGAACTCCAACTCGGCGCTTGACAATATATCCGCTACCGGATCCAGGAATAGCTGTCCTTCGCGATTCCTCAGGAGGGGGTGCGCTTTGACTGCGCGAAGCATCGTATTGTCATTTCGATCGCAACATGCCCACTCAATATCGTCGATAGCATCCTCCGACAAAGATTGCCCGCAATTGTCGAGAAGCGCTTTGGGAAGCGGCGGCAGCTCTTGCACTTGATACTGACCGATGTTGCAGATGATCCATCGCAAAGGCGTCCTGGCATCGATGAATCGAGTTTGAAAGACCTGGGCTAGGAGCTCCTTCGAGCCCCCGCATACTTCCAGACAGTCTTTAATCAGCGCCTGGGCTGCATTTTCGTCTTCCCAGTTGTACACGACGCAGCAGAGGAGGGATATCAGCTTTAGCCGTGCGGCATTCGTACTACTTTGCAGTTCCGCGATCGATATCAACTGAGAGGCGATGTCGGACGTGAATACCGACATCCAGATGAGGAGGTATGGAAGCTCACCTTGGGTTCGTCTTTGACCTCGAACGTGTTCATGGCTGGCTCCGTTGTGGCCATTGGGAAGGCAGAAGCAGAATCGAGATATTGAGCGCTCTGTGTGAGATGCACCTTTGTCACACTGCCTCGTGCCGGTCGCGTGTTCTTGTGGGCGCCCAACGCCCTAATTGGGTGATGGTTATTGTAGAATTCGTTCAGCGAGCCAGGAAGATGACACTCCCGTCATCAGAGCACAGCGGACGGCCAGTCGTGGCTGGCATAAAGGTCAATGAAATTAGGTGCGCGTACGCCGCAGATTACCAGTATACAACCACAGAGGTACAACAGAGAGTACAAATGTCCACTGGAACGTGAGGCATTATCATGAACTCTTCTCGTCTTCGGATTCAACCGTAGCTTTGCGAGAAGGTTGTGGGGATGACTTGACGCCGGGAGATGGGTCTCTTGAAGGCACGGGTGACGATGTGGGCTCGAGGTAGGCCTTGACGGTTCGCTCGAACACGCCCAGAACACGTTTACATGCGATCGACCATACGCCAACGCTGACGGAGCCTGACGCAGGATCGTCACCGATAGCCGACTTCTGACAACGGACATAGGCGTACCTTTAGGAGCGAAGGGGAAAGACAACCACCACGTCAGAGGCCCAAGCCAGTTCTCTGGCAAATAGAACACTGGCTGTCTTCGGAACCACCATCCGATAAACAGGTCTACGCCGGTCGTGAGGCACCACAGCACACCCTTGAACTTCATAGAAAAACTTGATTTGGCAGAAGACATCTCGGAGTCTAGCAAGCCATTAGCACGACGCAGAGCTCTGTGACGTGGAGATAAACGCACTGAGTTTTTCGAGATCTGCTAGACCTTTATCCACACTCCTCCGTAGCTTCGCCCATTTTGCAAACTGGTCCTGTGCACTCGTCCGTAGCAGCTCGGACTTGTTGTTAAGGATCTCTTTTTTCAACGCCCTTTGCTTCGCGGCGAGTGACGAGCGCGTCACGGTAAGGTAGAGAGAGTAAGCCTAGGAACGGAATAATCGATGTTAGCATAAGATGTGAGCCGAATTGTGAAGGTATACTGACCCATTCAAGCAGTACATTTTGCCCTATCCATGATATGAGCTGAGTAACGAAAACAATGAGGAATACTGCGAGCAGCAGTGACATGGCGTCGTGGGCGGAGGCAAGAGGTTTTGATCCACGGCCAGGGTCTCGTCCTGAGCCGGACCTTNTATACCACGTCACACCGCGTGCGCTNGGGANCACCTCTTGTTCCTGAACCATCACCATCGTTCGGAATTGCTGGTTAGTTTGCTCTAATCGCCTTGTGTATTCATTNNANTATTATATAGTCCAAGCTACTGAAAGNCTGCANAGTTTGGCTTTCCAACNTGCCCNGCCAGTGCCACTCATGGACCAACGACGCCTCGANTATTTGCAGTGTAACAACGAACCTTTATTNCCTNTNGAGGTCTCTTACCTNCGAGAGGACATCCGANGNCGTGAAGCAGACATTCAGAAGCTCNANNTTCGNATCCAAGCCCNCAAAGCAGAGCTTCAGGCTCGGAAAGCACTGCTTTCGCCANTGCGCCGATCGGTTCTTCCACCTGAACTGCTTGGCGAAATATTNNACTACNCNTTNGNTGCTTCNGAGNNTNNCGAGCCNCACCAAGTNATAGNCNTNTGCCTTGTTTGTAGGNCATGGAGGAANACNGCTCTGGCCANGCCTCGTCTATGGNTTGACGTNGAAGTTNACACCGATCNTCATGGGTTATGGANCGTTCANAACCTCGAGACACGGCTTTCTCTCTCNGGTGCCATTCCCAANAGACTCANNATTGATGCTTCGAATGNCTCNGAGCANCCTCTTTCNGANTGNCCGNTGGCCNCANTGGATCTCGCGAAGCCGTTCGCCCCNGGGNTGAGGCTAGAAACNCTGTCTGTGAAGTGCNATNTNCCNNTCTGCATCAACNNCTTCCTNCTNCTGGTNAAGNCGATGNACCNNCCATCTTGGGNTTACATTCAATCTCTCGAACTGGACTTCNACNANGGATGGGGCGAACANCGANNGCACTTNTTNCACTTTTTACCCCAATCCCTCACTTCACTATCNGTNCACCTTCCGNAAGGTGGAANCTTGGANANGCCGACTGTNTCTCATAATTCNGTGNNGACCCTCAACATANTCAACACTGCCTGTNCNGTANGCCAGNTTCTGAGACTNTTGANGATGTTNCCGAAGGCTACCGACGTNANNCTCGACTTCAGNTGCTTGTATGCNNATTACGANCAGGGAANTNTCNTGGGNGGTGCACTNTGCCAGTTGCCCAACATNCACACGTTCAGGCTACNNGGANTNTACNGGCCGCAAGANAACAACACTNAAATNCTNCGGTATCTCTCGATNCCCTCACTNGCNGANCTCGATCTNGCCTTNNAAAGNGACNNGCAGGNTAGTNGNCGACTTGNATTCGTTNCACATTGCCGCCNANATCANNTGGCTGGCNCNNCAGTCNNACCAGCTCTCGGCCTTGANGNTCGTCAAGCTGNANAACTTNAGNATAACTACCCTCGGANTANGCAGAATCTTCCAANCAGTNCCNTCCATCNCCCACCTNATCTTGGANNGCATTGCGATCGANGGGCANTCACCNGAGTTGACCCTTTTCGAANANGGCATNCTCCCCAACCTTCAAATACTCGAACTGNTCGACTTTGAGGACGACGAGCCCAGCATTNCCGCCCTGCGTCAAGCNTTGGNATTCGTTGAAACCAGAAGTCCGAAGCGNTCCGNNGAAACCGATTNNACGAACAGGNATACTCGTGGCGTANCCATTCAACAGGTCGCNGTTTCGATCCTGAACACCCGNGATTACAGGGACTTNAGCAATCGGTGGCGTACAGCCATGGAGGAACAAGGAACNGAATTCTCATTCNCAATGACANAGGAATCTCACTGGCNAATCTAGGATCNCNTTTGTAGTANACATTGTGGTATCACTCTGCTTCGTGNTNTCGTGGCTTNTCCTAGNGTCGTATCGAAGACCTCTCNTTTTTCCCGACTACANCTTTCTTTTCTTTCACCCAGGATATACATGCACCGCCATTGCGACCGACNAATTNTNTACNAACTTCTTTCATCTGACCACTCANATCGTGTTATCCAACCCCAGTGACCCCNCACGGANAAACCTCGGAAACCTTNNAACGGCTNC
>JANDKE010000008.1:42357-63425 GCA_027627275.1 Coprinellus aureogranulatus | reverse complement strand
GGGGCCCCTCGGTGCCGCGTTCCGGTTCTTTCAAGAATACATATCCTCGTCGTATCCTGTGACGTGATTGAAAACACAATCCTCATAAGTCTTGAGCATATCCAGACCCTTACAGGGACTCGCCTTCGATGGCTTCCCATCCCCGGATATCTGAGGTGTCGAGGTCGAATCTGTCCACACATGTCTGGCAAGCGCGGACCTCGGCGATGATATGGGTAGAACATAAGCAGCCTGCATCGTTAATACGGCAGTCCTATGAAAGCTGTTGTAAGCACACACACCCGCCCTGAGCAATCCTCCACTCACCGAAATTTGGTCTGCTACCGTCGTGCAAACAGGGCACCCTTCTTGTGCGTTACCGCCTGTCCTTTGCCCAAATGTTCGCAGGGTAAAGAGAGTCAAGAAGGCGAGCCATATTAGAACACGGGACATGCTCTGCATCTTAGAACTACGAGGAGGTACAAATGAGCGTCAAAGCTTTCACCGTCGCCTGGGCCTTGCAGGGTGTCAGCCTCGCCAGACTGTTCGATCGATCCTGAAGAGTCCGTGTACCTGCGATCGGATATCATCTCCCGCGTTTTGGCCCTCGTTCATACCAGGCTCGCCATTGCCAGCGGGAAAGGGACATTTTAACCCACCCATTCAGTGGGACTCGTTACTAGTAACTGTGTGCCTCTCCGACAATCTAGATGGTATCTGTTGTACATGCGTAGTTGTTGTACATGCATAGTGGTGGCGCAGTGGTGGTACAGGTGGTGTTGAAGTTCCTAATAATGTATCAGAAGGTATAAACCCCAGTCGATAAATCCGTCGTCACAGCTACTGCGACTAGATCACAGCAGATCGACCATACTCTCTAGTATGACCTTGGGCATTAGCAACAGCCTCTCCTCATACACAGCTCCTCCTCCTGGTTGCTGTTGGCTCATACTAGTACCCTGTCCACCCAAAATCGAGCCACTCCCGTTCGACGTTGTCGGTGTCGTGCCTCCTCCACCGCGCATCCCTACTCGCGTTCGGCACATGAGGCCGACCTCCACTGAACCAAGCACCTTCGTCACTTCCGTCGCATTGCTTTGATCATTCGTGGGGAACCCAGCGTCCATCATCGCTTGCTTGCCAAAGTAGTCGATCATCCATTCTTTGCCAAACACCATCCCGCATTCTGGTATCACAAGGTCGAAGGACGTGCTCAGGATGTCTTGCCTGAGGACGTTCTCCAATCTCGTCAGTGCCTTCGTTATGTGCAATAATTGTGGGAGGATGAGCTGAGTCGTGCGCTGCGTCCGAATCCCCGTTGGCACATTCGTGTTGATGGTGAGCCCGTAGTTTGCGAGACTGTCTTGTTGAGCGGCGGCACTGGACGAGGGAGCGGTCGGGGTTGACGCTGAAGAATCAATTCCAACACACCCTGCAAGAGTCAATATGTCCAGCGTCCACCTCAGCATAGTTTCGGCCAGTTCATTGGCCGAATATGCTGCCAGGGTCGGATAGATTGTGTGTATGTGCCCATGAGTCAACGAGCGCCATTTCGAGGAAGTGGGCTGGGGTTCTACGATGCAGAGATAATCAGTGAGAGGCATGAAAGCGCGAAACTGGAATGTCTGACCTAATTCTCGGAGGCTGCGGAAGATAATGCTCAGTACCCCGTCAGACTTGGCTGGAAGCCCGAGACAGAAGCTCTCCCATGCACGCTTCCCCGCGATGCACACGCAAGCTTGCAAAGCCAGTTGCACCAAAATCGGGTCGTTCGAATGGTCGTAGGTCGCAAGTAGATGCGTTAGTGCCCCGCCGAGCCGTGTAGCGGTGTCGGAATAGGATTTGGTGCCTTTCAACGGGTTCGATGCATCGCCCGCCTCCATCATCTGACGTCCGGAGGCCGACGAACTTGGGAGAGGAGAGGGACTAGGGCAGGGGCTGGGCACTTCCCTCGGGGCGAACCTGCACATCTCTGTCACCACTGCCGCGAATTGCACTATTTCTGAATTGATATCGTTCACAGCCTGTAGGACTTGTGCACCGCTCCAGCTGTCGGTACGTGTGAGGAATGCATCAGCGCTTCGCTGTCTAGCATGGGCTTCGGTGAATGGAAGGGTAGGGGGTGGAAGAGGGGTAACAGTCTTCGCAGTAGCGATGGCGAGCAGACGTTGTTGACGCTGTTGTTGTAACTTTGATTGAGGTGGAGGAGGAGCTGGCGATGGGGACGTGCTAGGGCTGGGATGTGTGTCGGCCGTCGTCGCGGATGCATCGGAGGATGATGTGACCGATGAACCACTTTCAGATTCGTCGTCTTGGCTTGTCTGTTTGGCACCGATATAGCGCTTTTCGAGGCTAGCACCAGAAGGCGCCGATGTCGATAATTGACTGCAAAACGCGGGAACAGAGATGAGTTAGTACAGCTTTTTGAATATAAGTTGCGCCTCGACCGACTAACCGTCTCCCTGCCATACCCACAGGTGCAGCACTCGCTCTCCTCTTCAACTTGGTTTTCTAGCTTCTCCACATTCCCTTTTCGCCCTTGCAATTCCGAATCCAGACTTCGTTTACTTGACCCTTTTCCTTGAGATGCATCCGACAAAGCTTTGAACCTCGCTTCTAGCTCGATCGGCTCCAACTTCCTCGGTTCCCCTGTAGTGAGCGGGTCCAAATCCCACTCGAACGGTTTCATCGTTGAATAGCCTGACTCGGACGGAGATTCTGGGTCGCCTCGCGCTTTGTACGTGGAATTCAGCGTGGAACTGCGCGAAGGTTTCCTGGAAGAGGAGGGTTTGAGCTCGACGACGGGGTCATCGGAGATGACCATCTCGCGCGTCTGGACGCAGTAGATTTGACCGTCTTCGATTACGGAGAACGCTTCCCGTTTTTCGTCCCGTGCGAAGGTGGCTTGGGGGAAGTTGAGGGAGGAGAGGTTTTCTTCGGCTCGGACTGCGTAGATCGAAGTAAAGGGAGTTGTGTCAGTAAGGTTGTTTATGAGGGAAGGGGGAAGGGTAAGGGAGGAAGAAAGGAGGAAGGAAAGGGAGGAAAAGGAGGAAGGGAAGATATGGGGGACGTACGATACTCTGCGTGCCCTCTCCCAAAGTTAACCCGACACACGATCCCAAGCGCCATACTCGCCGTGAGGAGCGTGAGCGACGCGACGCCGAAGCACCCGAGGAAGGGCCATTGGGTGAACGTCCTGTCGTGCGTTGTAGGGTCAGCATATTCGAAGTGAGGTTATTATTATGAGTAATGAGGTGGTGAGAAGTAGGGTCAGGAAATGAAGGGGAAAGGGGGAGAGGGGGAGGAGGGGAGGAAGTGGGGAGATGAATAGATGCGCACCATCGGTAGACCATAGAATAGAATATGATACTCCAACCAAAGATGTATATAAACCCCATGACGAGGAACGCCAGAGCCCAGTTCGGGCGTTCTCTTTTGATGCTGTACCAGCCCTACACAATTCAGATTCAGTTTAGAGTTAACATTTTATAGGAGCCGCAATGTTGGATAAGTATGGGAAGGCGTACCACAGTGATCCAAGGTAGAAGGAGAACCGCAGAGGCGATGAACAAGCCGATATATTCGGGCGTATGGGAGCTGATACGCGCGATGGCGGTGTTGAGGAGGACGTCGATCCACATTGACATGCCGCATGTGAGGATGAAGATTTCGAGTTGGAGGGTTGCGAGGAGGGCGAGGAAGAACTGCCCAATACTCTCATCAACCTTCCCTCTCTTCTATGGAGAGGATGACTTGAACGCACCTTGTTAATCCGATGAACATGCGCCGGCGCCCCAACACACTTAAACGCCAACCCATTATACCTCTTCACCAACTTCCACCCTAACCACAACGCTCCTACAAGCGCTAGAACACTCAGAACCATATCAGCTAACTGCACGCGCAGGCGCGCTGCGTCGTAGACCGTCATAACGTCGAACGAGCACGGGGTGCCGGAGGCGGAGAGGATGTGCGCCCACCGGCGGGCGTCGTGTGCGCATCGCCAGACGGCGTAGATTGTCCATGAGGTTGAGAGGATGCGGATGACGCTTGCGGAGAGGCTGTATGTGATGGTGGGGGAGGGGGGTTAGAAGGGGGAAGGAGGGAAGGGGGGGGAGACTGACATGTGTGGGACGCTGTCGTGTACGACACCGAAGACTGAGATGATGAGGAGCCATAATTGAAGTGCGATGCTCGCGATGTCTTCTCGGCGGTAATTCGTCAATCTATAGTAGTATCAGCAACCGGCGCGTCATGTCATTAGACGTCAGTCAGTCACTTCAAACATAGCCTGGGAGTGAGAGAGAGAGAGAGGGAAAGCGCACCTCTGCCACGGCTGAACGAGGTTCTGGATGCACTGGTGTGAGAGAAAGATGGCTGGAGATGAAGGTGGTTGGAGGACAACTGCGCCCGGGGTTCCGATGGCTCTTGTTATTTCCAGTTCATTTCGCCGTTTCCAGTCGAGGGTGCGCTGTTACATCGGATGAAAGAGCGTCGAGAACGGATGGGGTGGGAGCAGGGTAAGGGTGCGAGGAAGGAATGAGCGATTTGAAGACGTGGAAGCGTGGTGTGGGAGTGAGAGAAGTAACGTACTGTGACCTAAGTGGTGGAGAGGGGTGGGGATAACGAGCCTGTCAACTTTGTGTTCCAAGCCAAGAAAAGACACGGCGACGTACCAGAGAGCCCCCAGTGTCTACGCCCGTCTCAAAGACCGTGGTGCAAGGGTACGGGCGCCCCTTGAGGCTGATAGGAATGTCGCTGCAGATCTTGATGAAGAGCCCGCCGTTGCCGTTGGTGTCGATAAACGTGGTGTTTTGCGCGGGAATGTCGCCTCTGGCGATGATGTCTTGCAGAAAGGAGTGTTGGCGGGCATCGAGGGAGAAGAGGAGAGACTGGGTGACGCCCTGTGTGAATGTGTGGAGGAGGGTGAGGAGGAGAAAGTAGATGGTGGTGCGGGTGAGGGTGATGTGGGAGAGCGTGGACTTGAACCTGGAGAGCATTGTAAAGAGCGTGGGGTGGAAGAGAAAGGGAGCCTGCCCTGGAAATGGTGGGAGACAGAACCCTGCCTGGCGTGAACGGGAGAACGACTCTCTATATTACCCTGTGGGTCCCATAGTAACCGCGCTAACACCATCATTATTGATGTCACCTCGGTCTGACCCCGACGCGAGAAATTGCTTCTCTTCCTCCAATGATCCGTTTGACAGCCTCCAGGCGCGTTCTGCAGAGGGCGAACAGGGCCTTTTCAACGGTCTCCGTGGGGAGCGGCGTGTCCGAGAGCGTCCAGGCAGAGACAGAGGACATTGCCAGCGTCAGTCGTCTCTTGACCGTCGTCCGTGAGTGTCCCCCTCCTCTCCCTGTTCTAATCTAACGCCTTGTAGGTCAACGATCGAATCCCGCAAACCACAAGTACGTGTAGTACTTGTATAGATCAACTTCAATGCAACTGACTGACGCCCCCAGTGTAATGCCCATGCGCGATTCGGCGCTTTGGTCAGAATCCGTGCTGAGACTCCGAGACCCTCCCCCTTCCTCACCACCCTCAGCCGCAAAGAAAGCGAATCAGGATGAAGACAACCTCGAGCCCCGACGTATGCACGACTCGTACGCAGAGCTCGTCCTCCCGTTCGGAACCTCTGCGGAAACGCTGGAAAAGTACATCAACGCGACTGGTGGGATTCGGACGGGAAAGTGAGTGATACGATTTCTGTGAGAAGGTTAGAGCTCAAGGGGAATGGCAGGCTCATGGAAAACTTGGACTCCCTGGCTGGATCTATCGCGTACAAGCACATGCTGGGACCTAACGTCCAAGCACTCCCCTCTGTGGAAGATAGGGGCTTCTACATCGTAACAGCATCTGTTGACCGGTTCGCGCTCGTCCCTCCCTTTCCCTTTACCGTTCCTAACAGCACTTCCTTTTCCCCCCTTTCCCCTTCTACCTCTGCCTCTCCCTCTCCCTTTTCTTGGAAACGCTAAATGAATATCAACGATCGTCCCCCCTTGACGCCGCCGATGCTGTAACGGGCGTCTATCACCCCTCCAACCCAATACAGACTTGACATGATGGCACCCCTCGACCCAAAGCGGGACGTTCGGCTCAGCGGGCAAGTCATATATACAGGCAGGTCGAGTATGGAAGTCGTGTTGAAGATGGAGCATATCGGTGGTGGGCAGGAAGATGAGACTGTTATGATTGGTATTTGCACTCCCCCTTTTTCGTCGTTTTGGGAGATTGATATTGGAGGGGAAATTGTGAAGGCCGGTTCAGCATGGTGTGCCGGAACGCCGACACGCATAAAGCGCGTCGCGTCAACCCGTTGATTATAACTGCTCCTGAGGAGAAAGCTTTGTTCTCCCTAGGCGAACGTACGTCCTCCTTCCCCCCTCCTTCTTCCCCTATCTCGCGACGCACTTCAACCTCATCTAATCCGAACCCCGACACAGACATGAAACAACGCCGTAAACTCTCCGCCTCCCAATCCCTCACCCAAGTCCCCCAACATCCTCCGAAGCCGAGCACCTCCACTCGTTCTACCTCCAGTACGGGCAAGATACCATGGCTACCCTCTCTTCCGGGTCCTCCTCTTCAAGCGCCCTTGTCTCCACGCCGGGCAATGAAGCGTCGAAGATAGTGGCGGAGAGGGAGAGAGTGTGGATGGGGGATACCAGTTTGAGCAAGACGTTGTTGATGTTCCCTCAGGAGAGGAACGTACACCAGAAGGTGTTTGGTGGGTACTTGATGCGGTTGGCGTATGAGGTGCGTCTTTCCTCCTCCTCTCCTTCGACTATGGCTTCGATGAGAACGGCAACTTTATTCGACTGACCAAGAGTGGTCGCAATCGTCACTCGTCTCCGACGACGCCCCCAGAGAAGGCCACGACGATGAACCGCCTCCAGAGTCGCCCAAGGAGTCCCCATCGACTCCACCCATCGCCTCGCCCAGGACATCGCTGACAAGGTCAGAAAGCGCGTCGGCTCTGCTTGTCTCAACGAACCCCGTTCCAGGACCGGATTCCAAGCCTATACGGACATTCCAGCGCGTTACCTCCGGACCTGCCCTTTCATCNACGCAGCAGGCACCNTCNTACCTGGCACCCACTATCGCATCCCAGAGAGCTCGCATGGGGCCCCGTCGTATAACCATGGAAGACAACAGGGATCGTCCGGAAGCGTACGCCGCAGCGCGGACACGGCTCACNCTCGATTCCAGCGCCAACGCATACGCACTGCAAGAGGAAAAGGAGAATATCAACGGAGAGATTGTTGCGATGGAGGAGAGACCGGCGGGGTTGGTCGGTCGTCGTAACTCTCCTCCCTTGAACGCTCGCTCGACNNCNTCTCGCATGTCAGCAAGCCGTACCTCCTACGCAACCTCCAGCACCAANACCCGACCGTTGTCTGACGTCCCTTTGCCACCACAACGTGCACCGACATCACGCCAGATCCAACCCGGCCTCAATAGGCCTGGCCGAATAATGAAGGCNCCATCCGCACTCAAGTACAGCACCTCCAACGTTGACAGGCTNGGAGAGGTTACAGAGTCAGACGCNGGACCTAGTGAGAACGAATACCCAGGCCCAGTGGGCGGCGAAGATACCGAGCCNGAAGANGAACCCTTAGATCCNGCTCCGATACACCTCAACTCAGCAACTCCAGGCCTCGCAAACGGTATGAGGCCACGGAAAGACCTCAACGTNCATGTTCAGGCCGNCAGCTCTCTCATGATGTCGGGGACTAACCGCCCCCGGCGATCCGCGAGTCTCAGTGAAGCACCTCGTGGGTGGANATGTCACATTGTTTAGTCGTCANTTCAACATTGTTTACAGACCACGATGACTACCAATTGCAAGTCGCACATCCTCCTAATCCTCACCANGCNTCGTCGCGTCCTGGGACAGCGCTAGGTAAGCATGGTNTCACCGTCTNCATGGACAGTNNTAACACCCNTATCAGGCTTGACNGGGGATGCTGGTGTGGGTGCAAGGCGCGTAGCACCTGAAGAACGGGAGCGGCAGGAGCTCGAAGCGAGAGCNGCTGAATACCGTAGTGGGTCTCTATCAACCTTATCTCCGACAATTCTGACCACGTCAATAGAATACCGCCGTGAAGAGGAAGTCGTAGAAGACTCTCGGCAAGCGCGCCAATCTCCCTCTCCCACNCACAGNCTAAGAGGACAGCAGGCACAGAAACCTGNGCTNGGACACCGTCGGCGNGATTCNGATACCCTTCGAGCNATGGCACCTCCGACAGGCTCACCAACCGCCATGAACGCCCCTGCTCGACCATCACCGACAGCAGCCTCCCGACATGGTCGCNTGTCACCTTCGACCCGTGACCGAATCTCTCCCCCAACGGCGAAAGGCCAATCGTCCCCCCAAGTGGGCAGGGGACGCCTCTCTCCTCAAACATCAAACCGAGTCGCTTCATTGCGTGATGCAAAGCAGATACACAGGCGCAGTGCGACGGCGCAAGATCCTGCTGCCGTCAACGCTTATATGGCGAGTGCTCAGCGAGACGAGCACGAACACCTGGTCAAGAAGAATGATGAGAGGGAGAGGGAGCAAGAGAGAGAAAGGAAAGAGCGTAGAGATCAGGCGCCTGCTCCGCCTCAACAGGTTCAAAAGGCGTACAGCCAGATGCCGCCTCCGCAAGCACCGGCTCAGGCTCAAGCACCAGCTCCGCCTGTTCCTGCGCAGCTGAGTAGGCACATCGTCGTACGTCCGACGCATTATTCAACTCCTGCCTACCGGCTAACGTCTCNNACCAGGTGAACAAGAAGGCGTATGCCCGCTTGGACATGATTGGCAAGGGAGGTTCTTCNCGGGTGTTCCGCGTTTTGAACCACGCCAANGANCTTTACGCNATCAAGCGCGTCTCTCTGGACAAGACNGANGCTGAGACNATGAGTGGNTACATGAACGAGATCGCNNTGNTGAAGAGGCTNGAGGGCAACAGTCGAATTATNCGACTCGTTGATTCNGAAGTAAGAGCGGGTCCTGGAGGNACCAAAGGCTACCTACTTCTCGTGATGGAGTGTGGAGAGGTTGATCTTGCGAGGCTGCTACAGGAGCANATGAGGGAGCGGTTAAATATGGTGTGGGTGGCATACTATTGGCAACAGGTGCGTTTTGTTGGGCTGTGTNAAGTTTTGTGCNCATAGCTGGTTGGTCAGATGTTGCAAGCGGTCCATGTTATCCACGAAGAAAAGATTGTGCACTCTGACTTGAAGCCCGCGAACTTCGTGTTGGTCAGAGGTCAACTGAAGTTGATTGACTTCGGTATCGCCAACGCGATTGCGAATGACACTACGAACATTCAGCGAGACCACCAGGTTTGTGCCTATCCCGTTTCTGTAACGTCTGTCGCTCATGGTTTTGCCAGATTGGAACAGTTAACTACATGAGTCCTGAAGCTATTGAGCTTCCTGATGGAATGCGCCGTCTCAAGGTCGGCCGACCCTCAGACGTCTGGTCACTCGGCTGCATTCTGTACCAGATGATTTACGGCCACCCTCCTTTCCAGCACCTCTCCGTATACCAGAAGATGAAGGCTATCCCAGATATCAGCCACGTTATCGACTTCCCCGAGTATTCCGTCCCATCTATTCCCGCCAAGCCCAACGGTACTGGCCAACCCACTCCCCCGAAACGCCTGGAGCACCTCAAGAAACGAGTTCCCAAGGGCGTTATTGAGAGCATGAAGAGCTGTCTTTGCCGTGGGCCGAAGGAAAGAGCGACAATTCCCCAACTACTCGAGCAGGAGTGGATGGCTGGGCCGACAGAGGATGTGGAGAAGCCCAAACCCCCAGTTGACATTAGCGAGGTATTGGGTCCCGACGAGACTGTGATCAACCCGTACTATATGCGACAGCTGTTGGAGTATGGCATGACTCTCGGTCGGAATGGAGGCATGGGCGCCGAAGGTCTGATGAAAGAGGCTGAGGTATGTGGTCTCG
This sequence comes from Coprinellus aureogranulatus, assembly GCA_027627275.1. Taxonomy (NCBI): domain Eukaryota; kingdom Fungi; phylum Basidiomycota; class Agaricomycetes; order Agaricales; family Psathyrellaceae; genus Coprinellus; species Coprinellus aureogranulatus. Next base: position 53,491 of record JANDKE010000008.1, on the reverse strand, counting down.
CCGTCCTGAGTTCCTCAATGTGGCTCACTTCATATGTTTGTAGCGTCTTGTGGGAGAACTCCGCGCGGTGCAGAATGGGCCGCGTTCCCCTTAAAACTGGCACTTTTCTGCCTGGGTATTAGGCATTCAACCGCCATCCGCCTGCATTTCCACTCGCATTTGTGCTTTCATCCACCCTTACTCTCAACCATTGACGATTCATTCATCGGTATTTCATTACATCGCCTCGGTCTTTCTTTGTATCATCTTTGTAAGATTATCCTTCTTCCTCATGACCCTTCGGATGTGACCTTCTTCGCCCATACCAGCTTCGAGCGCCAGTCAATCTCGACAGTCCGCTTCACCGAAAGCATTCCCCCATTCCCGGTGTTCCTGAACACGTCCAGGGTTTGCAGCCACACTGAACCGCCTTTCGATCAAGCACTAGCCTCAACTTTCTTGGTCACTCTTCATATGATTCACGCTCTTTTCAAACCCGTTGTCTCCAGCCTGTCGTTGCTCTCTCGCTATCTATGCACCCTTTCGTAACAATTACGCATCCACGATGAGGGCCTATCCTCAATGGTGGCTCTCATCCACAGCACTGTCGCCCGCCGCTGTGGCTTGCACTTCGTAGTCGCTAATCTTCTATCGCTATCATCGCTATCGTCCTTNCAGATTTCACTCAAAAGCANTTACCTGTCTGTCGTTCACTGTAAACTATATCGTCCTCACCTCCTACTCTNCCATTCCATTCTTCGATCAAATCTTTGTCGTGGCTCTTTCTCCGCCTTGTGGNCCCTGATGTAGGATTAGTTCCTCTTGGGCTTCGTGGGCTCTCAATATGTTTGCGATTTAGACACAAATACANAATTCGTCGANNCCGNGTANTNATCAGCGTNCNCANGNTATCCAGACTAANAACCCTTTCTGTNGNAATAAATAAGGCGGTCTNTGACCAGTATGAATCTACTTCAGCTACTGCTGTTTAATCCAAGGTCGAGAGGCCGGTGGTGACATGCATACTTNCAGCACCTCTACTAGTCGCCCTTGCAGATGGTCCGCGGCGTGTCCGAACACGACCACCNCCTTCTCCGTCATCATCTCCAGCATCATCTTCATNCTCATCGTCGTCGCCGTCGCCCTGGTCATCTTCATCGTTATCATCCTCCTCCGTGTCCCAGTCATCGTCATCGTCATCGTCATCGTTGTCTCCGTCGTCTCCATCGTCTTCATCACCCTCACCTNGTGCAAATTCTTCGTCAGTGGTGTCGAATCCTTCATCACTGTCCTCCGAGTCTGAGTCACAGTAGTATTCGAACGTCTCCANGTGGTCNTCCATCCANTTTTCATCNTTCTCGCTCAACTCATCGTCGTGGTGNACGCTGAGGAGCTTTATTGGGGCACTGACCTTCAAGCGACGGAGACAGAAGCGCTTGAGGCGGCGTCCCGAGATGCCATGCGTGCGCAGGCTTTCAAGGTTNGGCAAAAGGAGCTTGACGTTCAACGAAGATAGATCCTGCTGGGAAGTGNATGGCGTGGGGACGGGTTCTGTTCCTGCCCCTACAGGAGGGAGAGGTGCACTGGGCGAAGGAGGTACGATGCTGAGGGAAGGATNGGGAGGTGCAGANGACGAAGGGACAGCTGCCGCGTCCGCGATACGCGAAGTGGCGGATCCGATCGGCGTTTGAGGGATACTTTGAGCCTGGCTAGCCTGCTTCTCCTTCAACGCATCAAGGACGGTCTTGGCATTCTTGTAAAGAGCAACCCAGAGGCTATCTGGGGTTGANACTCCTTCTTCGTATTCGTCGAANGCGGATACGGAAAGGTGCTTAAGCCCACTGAGTGCTTCAAGCATGTTGTCGAATGCCGCTCTGCGAACAGTACCCATGTTCACGATTTCCAACTCCTCGATGGTTTGGAAGAGGCTGCGNCTGCTGTTCACACCGCGCAGGGGCTTGCAGCAAGCCTCGACGAGCTCGGTGAAGTCCCCGCCTTCTTCGTAATCCACAGAGAGCANTTTGAGGTTAGGGAAGTGAAGTTTCGTGAGAAGAGCAAGTGCATAATGGGGTTCGTGGTTNGAAAGCACGAGTTCCCGTAGAGAGGGCACCTCTAATGGGTATACGGGCCACTCATAAGGATCGCNTTCCTCTGGCTCTTCGAGGGATGGGGCAGCNGTATAGTAAGCGGTAGCAAGACCCGTGGCAGGAGTCGCAGGTGGTTGAACGAGAGTCGTCGAGGCGGGGAGCTTTGGTCCGGATTCGTGTAATTCCAGACGAAGNAGCTGGGGNGAATTTTTGAGGTACGACGAAAACGCCCTCCAAGACGGCAGGACATCGGTAGTGTGGAAACGCAAGTCTAATTCCTGCAAGCCTTGGAACATGGACACCGCGCCTTCCCAGTCGANATGAATAGACATAAGCTTGACGAATTGTAGATTTGGCGCATTGCCGTGGAAAGGAAGGAAAAATGGTTCCTTGAGATCTGCAGGGTAGAAAACTTCGGTATCGTCGCTCTCTTCATAAGACTCCATCTCAAATCTCTCCAAGGAAGGNGCTCCAGGAAGGTCGTGCATCCGNTTCAAGAACTCGCGCGCGTGCACCCAGTAGTCAAACTGCAGGGTCAGTGTGCGCCATTGCTCGGCCTTGGGTATGATCAAATCAAGGATCCTGTTTACATCCTTCATGTCGTTCTCTGGAGCAATTNCCTCGTCTTCTTCGCCACTTTGATCGGCGTGGGACGGTGTGACGTTGATATCGAGGTCAATGGTCTGTCCCTTGGACCGTTCCAAGTATACTTCGTAGCGATCCCATTGGTGGGGTTGGTCCATGAATATGCTCGTCCAGAGGTCGGGCGTGTTGATGGCTGTCTCTCTCCAATGGCGGCAGACATGAGAAACGAGGAGCTCAAAAGGCATATCGTACTCTTCTTCGTCCGAATCTCCATCTTCGTCTTCGTCATCCTCTTCGTCCTCGTCCTCGTCGTCCTCGGCTTCGCCATCTGCCGCATCTTCATCCTCCCATTCCGAGTCGTTATCGTCCGTCGGAAGAGTCGCCGGATCCACATTTTCTTCCTCATCGGAGGTGTCATCATCTTCCTCCTCTTCCTCCTCCAGTCTCTTGAGTTCCGNCTTCAATCCCTGTTTCTCCTCCTCATCGTCAACCTCTGAAAAATCCTCATCCTCATCCTCCCCTTCCCTCTGCATCTCTACGCCAACTCGAAAGATGTGGGCAAGAAGCTCGACAGGCAAGGAGTTGATGATGCAAGCACCATTCTTTGGCGGGACATATGGGTTATCGGTCAACAAATTTTCTTGGACTTTGAACATGGCTTCTTCGGGGGACAAGCCCGGCTCGGTCTTGAGCACAGAAGCGAGTAGTGTCGATATCTCGCCTNTCAAGCGCCGGGAATGCTGGGTTCTGGTACCCATAACATGCAATGGCCTCTGATGGTTCACCATGACTTTGAAGCCGAGGGCAGACTTTGGATAGCCATTTGTGAGCCCNAACTTGAAGATGACNCAACGTAACACAGCAAGACTTACTCAAGGGATNTGGCTNGNNTGATACGTGGCTTCANNGGTNTTCTGCGTGGTTGCTGCGATGGTTATCGTAATGGTTTGTTGAGTCGAAGAGGCTCGGTTGGCTGTGCGGGCGCGTTTGATGGAGATTTGATTGATCGCATGGGNTATCTTATCTAATCTCTCGAATAAATAGGCGCCCGTTGGTCGTTCCTGGCGCGGTTTGCGCTCCCGATACTATGCACGNTCGTGTGCACGNGANATATNNCACNNATTTGNANGANGGTAATNCNAANTCGCTTCCTCCCGCANATNAGANGTAATAGCGGCCGTTACGCCCACAGCATTGACAATGCTCCTTTGACAGTGTGATTCGCTTGAGCCNACTCTGCTGGACTACTCGGGAGACNTAGTAGTNCAAGTGACACTCCGCAGATATAGTTTACGGCTCNTTAAACCGTNCGTAAGGCTGGCNTTCATACAAGCGTTGAGNTGTGAATATGCTTTCTAAGTACCCACCATTCACGGGTTCAGAGCAAGCGAAATGAGTTCAGCACNTCGGATGCACAGCGTTTAAAGTAAGCATTGGTACCTTTTGTTTCCTCTCTTCTGGAAAAGCACATTCCTTGTTCCCCACCCGGGTCCGCATAAATTGCCTCCTCTGTTGAGTAAGCTCGAGCCGGTAGCGCCCCTTCTACAAGGTTCATGCCCGCCACCANATGAATATTCCAACACCAAGACAGTGGAACCGGTGTCNGACTCATAATGAAATGACAACACATGACGAACGGCCAAGAGTGTGACTGTGTGAGAGGTGTCACTCAGTGAATGTGTTCAGTGNGTGGGCGAAATACNNGGTTGCTGAAGCGCCCGAGCTANCCCGATTGAGTTGACATCCCATACAACTATGTGAGCCTCGTGAGAGTATGTCATTAATCCTGCAGTTTTATTTGTATCNTGAATGTAACTGACCTCAGCACACCCCCCAGAATTTAAAGCCGTTCGGACCGTGCCNAAGCNCCACTGGATCCAGGGATATCATCGGGATTTACTTTGGATTCACTATTCCCTTATCGCTACCGCAAACCGATTTCGACCCCAGCANCTGCACCTCCCGGCTCACCACCTCNACGGTTTTCATAAATCATGGGAACANAAGAGGGAGAAGCTGGAGAAGGTTCTANTCTCGAAATCACCGGGGCTTCGAAGGAGTCTGTCAAGTTCTGCCGGCGACAAGAGATATCGGCAAGCTGAAGAAGGGCTGCGGTTAACCGCATTTCAAAGAACNAGTGAATGGTGAGGGAGATTCGCCTCAGAGGGATGTCCGACAAGGGGAGATAGANAGTAGCAAGATCAGAGGGGTATGGCNAGCGCTGTTCAACGCCACCGCCTGGTCCCTGGAAAGAGAGACAGATGTCGTCCACCGCCCANCGGCTGTTGACTGGCTGCGTGGCGCCGNGAGTTCAATTGACGGACAGTCTGTGCTAACGTCGACGCAGATAACNCAGTGAGTGGAGGGGTCGAGTGGACGATAAGAGCACGGTGACGTCCAATGCNGTTGTTCAANATTGGCTGGGGGAAGGGTATCTCNGCCGCAACACTGGATGGNGAGACANAGGCCATGGCGCGGACTCCCAGCAAACGCCACGCAGCCTCTGCAAAAGGAAGAGCGTATGAAGAACGGCNCGAAGTCNAAGATGAAAGGGCCTTCCATACGATCGTTTGTGTCTGTAGCTACGTAAANTTGACGTCCAGTGTTGATANNGAGCTCAGGCCATGGAGCTTGAGTGAGTGTTGCGAGCGTTATTCACCGTTACAGCCACCTCTGAGCCGGCTGGCTTCGCGACACAGGCCTACCCAGGATAGCGTCTTGGGAAGAGGAGGAGCAGACNAGGTGGGCCTCTGGTATCTGNNGAAGTGTCGNTCCGAAAGCACTGCGCCGGGAGTTGCTACAACAGCGGATGCCTTTGCTGTGTCCANGGGGACAGCATCNCGGGCGAGCTGTCATAATCCGCTCTCCCTGNGAAGAGGNGATTCCACGAATCCATCGCGCGTTCATTTNACCTTCCGACGATAGAGCGGTTTGTGCTGCTGCCTGAACAAAACAATTAATCANNTGCTGGTNAATCTTGGTGTGTACACGTACATACGTACCAATGGANCCTAAGCAAGCTGCTACATAGTTCCTTGTTGTCTCTGGAGATGAGTTTGAGTAAGTGAGAGGCAGTCAGAAACGAGAACAGACAATCAGACATACTGAATATGCTCCGCTTTGTGAAGAGAATGAAGTGACATCCCTGTCAGATTTGCTGCNCCCGAGGTAGATCGTCCGAAGCGAATTGCAACGGCCATCCTCACGATCTTCGACGACCTNCGCTCACGTTCTGAGATAATTGCGCAGATGAGAGGCGCACCAGATTGGAGGGATGTTGGAGCAAAGGAGCAGCGTCATGCCTCNATTGGCGACTGAACTCGGCACAGCCAGGGAGGCAATCTCTTGAGAGAACGCCCCTGCGCCCACCGCTCGAAGCGGCAGCTTCTCGTCCGCCTCGTTGCGCGCGAACCCATAATCGGTGATACATACGCTCTTCTCGGACTTGGGGCAGGCATAGGGAGGTTGATCTGCGATCACGCGATACCCGCCTCGATGACAGGGTCGTGACACCCCCTACCAGGTTCTGTTGTACATCTAGTGAAGCTGTCGTCAGCCTTTTGGTCAAGGAAAGCTTCAAGCGACATAGGACGGGCTCTCCGGTGTTGTCCAAACCACGGAAACCTTTTTAGAGACCCTGTGACGCACCGGGAACAGTTATCTCGGTCTTGATTGATAGAGGTGGCTCGAGGAGTATCGAGGGGATGCATGATTAATTCAGACCAATCCGCTCCTGCTTCTCGGTGATACCGTGCAGAGAGAAAATCAGAGAGAGGCAATTCCCTGCGCTGGTCCTAGGAGAGGACATCTGTCGGGGAGACCAGGGGAAGGTGCTGGTTGGAGAGGAAGGGATTGATTAATAGTGCTACTCGGCAGCAGGCAATTGGAGGTCCGCCAGTGACAGCACTTTCCGTAAGGGGAGACCGTACCAACCATTTATACTGTCTCGCCCACCATGTGTTCAATTTCGAGCTTGTCGCTCTCCCCCCGCCTCCACTCTTGCCCCCCGCCTGTCTGCGTCGCCCAGGATGTCCCGGCGAGATTCTGCCCAGAGTCTGCGCCTTTCCCCTCGGCCAAAAACCTATGATGTGACGCTCAAGGCCATTCTGACCTTCCCTGTCAGTAGGCACCCTCTAGCATGCTTGATAACGAGACCCGAATAACCGACACGCATCCTTCAGTTGCGGATCTGCAACCCACCCCCTGCGGTCGCGAAAGTCCGGTCATGTGGAGGTGCTTCCGCGTCGATAGGTCTCGCGCGAGGCAAGGACTGATCTTCTCTTCTAGTGACTCCCCTCTTCAAGGTTCGGTTGGAGGACGTGCTCGATCGGCAGCATCTGCCGCCGTTGGGGTTAAAGGATTTCGAGGAATGGCTACTCTTCGTGGAAATGAGCCCAGAGAACCTGTGCGTCGCAGTTACATCCTATTTGTTCACGTTTTCTTGACAAGTGTCCCATTGGCAGATACTTCACGCTCTGGCTCAGGGAGTACCGCCAGCGGTACGCGGAATGGTTCTCCAGCGTAAAACTCCAGCGCGAGCTCAACAACGGACATGAATTTCGAACTTGGAATCCCCACCATTCGCCTTCTCTTGCAATGTTTTACGCCAGGGCGAAAGAGACGTTCTTCACGCCCACGTCTCCGTATGAGCTCAACTTGCCGTCCAGTCTCCTAGCCGTCTTCCACAAACCCACAGAATCTCCGCATCCCGACCCTGCCATTTTCAATGACGTTGCTATCGAGACCTACCGACTATTGGATGAGAGCCTTCGGCGCTTTGTGAGCGCGCAGTTCAACAATGTGGGCAACAACCGCGTTCTGTGCGGAATTGTAGCGGGGACAATTTTTGCCCTTGCCGGCTCCATCCCTCCCACCGTCCTCAATTTCACTCGTCCCGACTCCAGGTGGATGCGAATGCTCGCTTTCCCAGGTCTTTTCCTTGGCCTGACCATCCTCATTGCGGCCCTGAACGGGGTATGTATGGGCGTCTACATATTCGGCGACCTGCGGCAACTCAGAAAATTCGAGCTCGCGCGACCCCAAATTTCCAAGCCCAAGCCTGTGTTCGACGATAAGCGCCAGTCATCCTCGACGTCGCTTCCACCAGGTCTTCAGCCAGCGACGCCACCAGAAGAGTCAATAAATCATGTCGCTCAATCACCCTCATTTACGGATGCGCGGGTTGCCCATCTTTGGAAGCCTCCTTCCATCTCCTCCTTTTCAGCTGAATCCGGCGAATCGCTCACCGACTCTAACACACCGCGTTCACCAGCCCGAATCCATATATCAGACGCCTTTTTCGATGATTCAGCGTCGGTGGTGGATGTCGAGAACGGAATCATTAGCACCAATTTCAAGTTTCCACCCACCCAAGCAGACGCAGGTGAACCCGAGTTCACAGCAACGGCCGGCTTCATCAGACCCTTCGACATGGGGACCATTGAGCTGAACGACCCTGTAGACGAACAGCACATACCACCACAGCACCGTCGACCACTTGACCGCTTCGACTTCGACACGTTACCACCTCGCCCCCCTCGTAGGCCCAATACGAAGGCTGGGAGTGAGCAATACGACCGTGACTGTTGCAATCGCGACTCCTCCACCCTTGCTCCTCCCACGCCAATATATCCCTCGTACCCTTATCCTATTGAATCGTCGCAACAGCCGAGTGGTGTCATCGAACGCATGCAGTCACGATGCGACATCAAAAAATGGCGCCTCCAAACTGAATCCCAGGATGCAATCGTGGGGTCTCGCGCTGGGGCAGCCGACCCCTCAAACCCCTACAACTCGCATATCATCCACAGGTCGTACAGGAGCTTCAGCACGGATTCTACTATGGAATCAACTGAGACGAAGGTCAAGAAGCGGTTCAGGCTGATCAACGCAGTGCCGGCGTTCGCGGTACCCTTGACAAGGGTGCTGAGCCCGGTAGTGCGGAGAGGGCAATGGGAGATTGTGGTAAGGTCTGCATTGATTGCCCTAGTGCTCAGCTGGATCATCGTGGGATCGTTGCTTGCGATTCCCGAGCCCAGGCGGTAGACTCGAGGCGAGCTTTCACCGACCATGAATATTCATGCCCCTCCTTTTAGATACCCGGGCCTTGCGACCTAACGTCATTCTCCCTCTAGTCTGCAACGTTGCAGACCCCGAAAGGGAGCATTCATTCTTTCGGGATCGCCTCGACTGCTGTTGACGCTGACAGTCATTATTAATTGCCGACACCTGCGCCATTCGGACCTATGCATTTTATTCGTTTTCCCGACCATTCTGATACCTCCTTTTCCATCCCCTGCATTTGTAACCCTACTCACACGTTCCTTTCTGCTTTCATGTCACTTCCTGCTTCATCATTCAATATTCAGCTGTCCTCATTGACGCCCCATCGAGCAGCATGCTCTCCTGTACACTACGCTTTGCATATCCAACCCTGCCAGTGGAAACTTATTTCATGATCCCTTCGCTTGCTAGCTTACTGCTCCGACTTTCCTTGTATGCCGCCGTTGTAATTCTATTATCTATATCGCACAATCAGGCCGCCTGGTTGCGGACCTGCGGCCTGCAGTAGCATAGTTCATTCATCGATCATCCTCCTTCCCGCTCATTGTCGTACTGTTCTCCCGATGGAAAAACAATCTGCCGTTTGGCCGCTTCTGATGTCTTACGCCGTGTTCGATATCGGGAGCCCAGTCGGCTGCCCATCGGCGCGCACAAAGCTTCCTGAGCGGAAGTTCGACACCTATAGCTATCGAAGACACAAGAACAGTCCTGCGCAGCACATCATCCCAAGTTGGATGCGAACATGCCATCAGTGGACTCGCATCATCGACATATGGACGCCTGTAGGCGCGCAGTTGCGCGCGCGACTCGACGCAGCACGACGCGATGAGCGCTTATCCTAAAATGTGCAAGTGGTGGCGAAGCAATGGTAACTCATGCTACCCGCGAGAGTTTGTTGTTTCTTCTCGGACCTTGAGCGCGTTTTGCGGTAGTATTCGTGCTAAAAGTGGCTTGGAGGCGTCCAGAGCCGTTGAGAGGCAGCATCGACGTCAGCGCAGCAGAAAATGCTGAAGAGTCGCGGGAAGACATCATAGCCGCGATAAGGGAAGGCCTAGTGCCTGCCAGTAAGTACTGCAAGAAGGCGGAAGGGTGGGGAAGAGTTTCTGAATGAAGGACTCCGTCTGTGGCACAGACGAGCTCCGTGAGGTCGGACAGGATCCTTCCTCGCCATCTCGATGAGCGACGAATGCAGAGTTATATGTCACACGCGCTAAGAAGAAACACCGCAGTAAGTTATAATGCAAGTGTTAGTTGCCAGGGTCCTGGGCAACCGGGTAATTTGCGGGAATCCGAGATATATATTTGATGGAATACATTGTCTTCCTCCTACTTGACGCTTGGAGACCAATGCGGGCATGCCAGTGCAGCCCCCACGTTTCCGAAACCAATAACCCACCTCATGGCGGCAGTCAGGCGTATCCCTGCGCCCCATTGCTCTAGACCAAATGGGGAGTGTATAATTAATACCCAGCCACAATCTACCTCTTCAAGCGGACAGCAGGTAACCACCAGGTGCCGCAGCGTCTGTGCAATTGATAACTACCAACTCTATATGTCAGCTGGCCTTCGCGGGAGTGCGAAATGGAAACCAACATAACCTGTTTACCCGATAAGCGCTCACCTGAGCGGGCCGAGATGGAATTCTACCCGAATCCGGTTTAAACGTTTAGGTGCGCCCATATTGTAGAGAGGGGATCAAAATTTGACTTCCTGGTCATCGTGTGCCTAAATAAGACGTGCATACAGCATGGCATAAGGCGTTGTGAAGGGGAATCACCAAAGGCGCCAATGCATCGTTGCCCGCAGGTCAGACCGACTACTGGTAAATTTAAGGGAAAGGAGATATGCATATTGGTGCTGCTGGGACTGAGGGACAAGCCAGTAATGACATTGGTATTCTCTGGTCCACCTTACAGAAGGTACGTCAGGCTCCAGCAAAGATTGTCCGTAATCTTTACAGATGGAAATGCGTGGCCTATCACAGATGGGACAGAAACTCGCGCTTTTCCGCGCTCCCCATCTGGCCACAAGTTGGGCTGTCGATAGTGCCGCCGGTGAACTGAATGATGTGAATGATATTGTCCTTCTCAGTATTGAGGACATTTGATGAATGACAAGATCGGAGTGTCCATTATAATCAACAGGACGTTAGACAGCGCTGGACCCGTCGACCCACCATTGAGGCTCAGGAAGTCCATGTGGACGCACACTAGGGCTAGAATCATTATTATTGGCCTCGGCGGAATTCACATTCACAGCCTTCCTCAGGGACGCCGCCGGCTGGGAGAAGGTTATTCAGTGAAACATCGCCTAAGGNCGAGCGTCAAAAAGGATCAATCGGATGAGAGATGAAAGAAGGGNNNAAAACGTNNCCGNTANCTGNNNCTATNANNNGTANNANNGNNTNANNGNNNCNTGNA